>QLPM01000176.1:0-12348 GCA_003314695.1 Albatrellus sp. MG142
CAGAACAATCACTGCAGGATTATGGGATAAGGAAGTCAGCATGATGGAGAGTGCGCGGGTCCACGACAACAATGTATTCACCGTGTGTCGACGACGTCCTTCGAGTCGCATATCGCTGTGGGGCTGGAGCTGCTTCGCGGCGATGAGCGGGAGGAACAGTGTGGAGGAACCCTCTGCTAGTCGTGCGAGGCCCGCTGCCTATTTGGTTTCCTTTGCTCACGTGCAGTGTGATTGAGGCCTATTCGAGCAAAGCCTGAGCCAGAGACACCTTCGAGTTGACGAAGGATACAACAAATAAAATATTTGAGCACTTTTTCTGAACTTGAAGTCATGGTCGACGGAACTATTGAAGCTATTGAAGGTCAGCGGCGCTCAGATGGAAGCTGTACAGTACTGTCGTACAGTAAAAAACCGTGCACATGTGCCAGTTTGTTGCTTCAACATCTTCAGCTACTTACAACTTTACTTTTGAGACTCCCCTGTCCTCGTATGTAGGGGCATCCACATAATTGGGCCATTCTTGTTCTGCAGCAAACTTTTTGGAAACAAATGCGAACAGTTATTTGACGATCTATGTGTTAGATAATAGCGTGATGGACCCAATACTACGTATAGGTCTCCGCACTGCTAGGTGGGCTCAGTATCTGACGTGTACCTCAGCCCGAATATGCTTTCATAGTCTAGAGTCCTACTGACTGAATGTGCCCAGGCTACATGCACGATCACTTAATCCCTCGTTCTCCGCACTCGCGCAGTACCCATGTGCTTGGAATCTTAGGCCCACGCCATACGTCTGTCTCTGCTCTTTTAGTCGGTGCTCGAGTTCGAAACTCTCATTATATGCCGCTAGCCGAGCGCTGAGCTTTCTGAAGGACGTGAGACCGATACCAAATGAGTGGTCGGTGTGTCATCAGTGGTAGGTGTGCTACGGTGGACGACAACGGCGGCGGTGACAACGGACGGCAACAGCGGTATCAATGCGTCACAGGTTCCGCCGGATGGTCTGAATCCCAATTGCGACTTTGCAATTGTGGTTCTGACCATCCAGCTTGATGACCATCTATCCGAACACACCTGATGTAACAAAGTCTGCACATGTCAGCCCAGGTGTCTCAAACGCTTTATCTCACCAACCACCATCCTTAGGTGCAATTCCCAGTCATCTGAGCTCATTACGATGCCTCGTCCCAGTGTTCATTCACAACATGAAAATGACGCTGGCCGTCGTCAGACTCATGATCAGCCTGGTTCTGGTTTTCCATCCCCTGGTTATCCGAAGAGACCGACACCCCCTCGCCTACGCAGCATACTACGACAGAGCAAGCAGGATCCTCGCAGTGATGAGAAGGAACCCTCCGGCCTCTCTGGCACTTCCCATCAGAAGCAAAAACGCTACTCTGTCCCGAATGCAGTGCCACAGAGCCCTCGTCTCTCGTCCTCCAACGTTCACGGCGCACGCAGTAGGTTTGTCTCGCTTCCAGCCTCAATCCCTGGGGCGAATGCCGACCGAGACCGTCTTGCCCCCGCCTGCGGTATTCCCTTGGCACCTTTGAACCAGCCTATGTCCACATTGCCCGATGACCCGCTCAAAGACATGAATGATAGAGGCAGAGACAGGGATAGAGACAAGGACAGGGATAAGGACAAGGACAAGGATAGGGACAAGGACAATAATAAGGATATGCCTAATGCACACATGAAGGCTCCGCCCCCTCTCATGCCCAAGGTGCACTATAAGAAGCTGCTCTCGAGGCTAAAGAGGGTTCTACAACAACAGGGGTGCAATATCAAGGATTATATTGACGCTGAAGACATCGAACATCTCTGTCGCACCGATGTGAAGGATAGAAAGCGGCGGGAAGATGACCGAATGAAGGTGGCCTTAATTAGGCAGGGCTTGCAGCCGTCAGAGTATAATAAAGACACTCGTGAGTGCTGTCCATGTTCAGTAGAAACATATACTCACTGTTCCGTAGATGCCTTCGCTGTTCCCTTGCGAAAAGCGGCAATGTATGCATCCTCTACAGCCGTCCTTGGCAGCTACCGTCATGATCTTCCAATTGTTGCCTTTTCCTGCATCGAGGAGCTGTATCGTACTGGTAAATTGCAACTTTCATACCCTGGTACGGGATAATCTAACACTGTATTTTCCTAGGCATATACCATAGTGGTTTGTTCCGCGACCTTCCCAACCGCCGAAGGCATATGCAACTGATCGAAATATTTAACTCTGCCCCGAACTTTGGTGCAAGTGTCAATTTGCAGAAGGAAAGTACCGCAGATGTATGTGCACTACTCTCAACATGGATCAAGAACTTGGCCGATCCCATAATCGATCCTGTTTTATTCAACCCATTCTGGCATTGGTGTGTGAAGCCCAGTGTTCAGCGAGACGAGTTGCGTTTACAGCGTGAGGAGTCTGAGGAAGAGACATCTCGCGCAACATACTACCGGACAGGCCGCCGCCCGCCGCGCACATCAAGTCTGGCAGCAAATTCTCGCTCCAAAATATACGCCGACGAGGATGACGCTCTGGAGGGGACACAGATCTACGCAGCGCAGTGCCTTCTGCGTATGCTACCGAGCCATCATTTCTCCCTCTTCGTCTATCTGTGCGCGTTCTTCACACAGGTACCGCTCTGCCCTGACAACGGTATTACCCATGAGGACATTGCTCGGCTATTCTCGCACGCTCTGCTCGGTGGCACGCGCACTGCTGCACGCCACATGATGCTATGGTTCCTCAAGCGGTGGGGGAAAATCTCGGAAGGGCTGCTCGAGGCCGGAGAGGAGAAAAACGAGCCCGCTGTGGCGGATCTCAAAGATTGGGACTGGGAGAAGGACGGGCGTACCGCGAAGGACAGGGCCGAGAAGAAAAATGGCGCGGAGGTCGAGCGCGCATACGCACCTGTCAGCCCTGCGGTGCCGTACGACCCGGCCCAGTTCGAGATGGACTCCGCTGTTGAGGAGGAGATACCTGTGGGCGAGATACGCGGCTCATGGGATGTGGCGGACAGTCCATCCGCGGTGGCTTCTACGGCGGACGAATTCTACGACAAGGAGAAAGGCAAGAGAAGGGCAGACTTCGGTGGTGATGTAGATGTTGGTGAAGTCGTCCACCCTGTGAAGGTGCAGACCGCCCTTGAGGAGGTGTCACCGTTGGACACTCTGCGACATACAAATAAGGAGGCCTTCGTTGTGTCTGGTGCGTCCCGTTTTCCTTGAGTCCGTGCCGGACTTTGCTAAAAACGAGCAGGTTATACGAAAGACCAATCAGATCTTTTGCCGCCGTATGTATTTTCGACGAATAGTGCCGGGACAGATAGCCAGTATAGTTGTGAGCCGTACCTTATTCCTTGCGCGGGCAACCACGATACTAATGATTTGTCAAGATCACTCAGATAACGATGATCTCCCACATCCGGCCCTGCTGCCTATAGAAATACCGTTGCACAAACCGTGTACCTCCATTTCGGTGTCCACGGATTCCACCACGCGCAGCATAGACATCGACGCCGAACGCAGTCGCACAGGCACGGCGCTGGACTCTAGTGTCAACAGATTTCCAGCGGAGGCGCAAACGCCCTCCCCGCCGAGCGCATTGCGGCACGCGCAGCAACGTATCCGCGCGCTCGAGCGTGCGGTGGCAGACGCGCGGGCGGAATCGTGGCGTGCGCAGGAGCAAATCGAAATCTACGAGGAGAATCTGGTGTCGATGCGGGCCGAGGAGCGCTCGCCGAAAAGCGGGCATGCAACACTGACACACAAAGACATCGCAGGCAGGGAAGCAGAGGAACTGCGCAGGCAGTTGTATGTAGCCATGGAGGAGAAGAAATGCGCGGTGAAAGAGAAGGAAGAGGCTCAGCGGGTTGTGGAGGATATCAAAACCTTATTGTATAGTGCGCGCTAGGCGGTTCAACACATCTGCACGCGGTCCGAGTCGGACTGGTCTCATCACTTAGACATGGTCATATTAACATAATTACTAGAGTCTAGTTTGATCTCACTGTATCGTAACTTTGCTCGTCCCTACGGCCCGTGATATAATGATAATCAAATGCCCGCAGGTGATTTGATAAGAAAATGATTCTCTTTCCTATTCTGTAAATCGATATTCGAATACCCGATTCAGTGCTGCTTGCTGCGGAGAGATGTGCCGTGCTTGGTAATTTACTGAATAGTCCACCGAGTATGGGAATGCGCATGTGAAAAGAAGGGCACACTTCCTGCCCCTTTCGGTCTCGTTTACCTCAGAAACACTGTACACGTGCTCTTTCTGTCTGCCAGACAGTGAGTTCAGAATGTTCGGAGTCGACACGCGTGAGAGACCCGCAGGCACTCCTTCAAAGATGACTACACGTGATCGGAATTTCATGAGTCGCGGAGTTATAAGCGCGGGGTTTTCTATAGTGATAGGCGGTGGCGTTAAGGCGGGGCGATTCCATCACGATCAAATATGTCGCACGCACGGATCCCTTAGCAAACGCAGCGATAAGAAAATAACACATATATATTTGCATATACCACGGTAGATGGGGGTCCGGAGCGGTGGTTAGTGAAGTCAACAACATGTCCCCGCTGACGAGCAGTAATATCAGTACAAAGTAACATGTGACGTTGATGTACAACGTAACGAATAGCCGCCGCTCCACCATTAACGTCGACCTTCTATCGTAGACCAAAAAATCAGTCACGTCACAGATCGTAAGCCACCGTTCTCTACATCGTTAAAACACACACGCCTACGCCCACCTCCCGAGGAGGGACATAATACCGACTCCGAAGAGCATGCACACGATCGCATAGACCAGCTTTGACAACGGCGCCTCGCGCATATCCCGGTTGAACAGGAACTCATGGGCGAGCAGTTCGACGAGACCCGTGTAGATCAGGATGCCCGCGCTCAGAGAGTCGAACACGCCGGACACGATGCTCGCTGTCGTGCTGCCAGGATTGTATGTCGTGCGCACACCGAGCCCGGCCGCAATCCCAATCGGCGTCGTCAGCCCGTACCCCACCGCAGCTATGATGGCGACGTAGTTATACTTGGGCGGGAGCTTGAGGAACGCAAGCCGGGACCCAAGTCCGAGGCCTTCGAAGAGCTCTGAGTATGAGCGGAGAACCGTCAAAGTATGCCCAGACAACAAGTGGTGGGGGCTACGTACGGTGGAAAACGACGACAATGAAGAGTATTTTGAACCTCGCGTCGACCGCAAGAGTCAAGCCGATAAGGATACTGGAAAATGGAGGGAGTCAGAGTGCACGGCCGGTGGGCCAAAACCAATGTGAAGCTGACCTGTGCAGGACGACACCGAACTCCAGGATAGCGACGCCAACGATTTGGGCCATGGCCGACTCATCCTTGTAGAGGTCAGATTGGTTCTCGGGATCAGAACGCGAGATCTGGTCATCGCCGTCAGACGCAGCAGTACCCTTCTCGTGCGGCTCAATGATCTCTCGTGATGCATTATGGCTTTTGCGACCGTGCGCCGCGAGCGCGCCGACGCCATGTGGGTCTGCGAGGGCAGACATTAATACCGTGGGTGGGGATGAACGGGATGATGTGGATATACCATGACTGAGGCCAAGCTTCCTGAGCCTGGCCGAGCCGAAACGGAATGCAAAGAGCTCAACGATGAAGATAGAAAATATGGACAACATGGCTAGGGCTAGGGCATATGGGTAGACAGCCCACGCCGGTGAAAGGCACGGCGAGCTAAGTTCCGAAAGACCAGGACTGAGGAGGTGGATGAAAGAAGTAGCGATCTGGAAGACGCAGGCTAGTGAGCTCACGGCTGGAGGGGAGCCATACGGCAGAGGTACGTACGATGACTCCAGAGCCAAAATACTTGGCGAAACTAGTATCCAAAAAGAAGAAAATCACAACGGTTAGAAAGGGGTGCAGAGAAGCGAAAGGAAAAGGGAGGGAGACACACTCAAACAGCCACATAGGCACTGAGAGCCATGAGGTGCGTTTGGCAATGACGGGGAAGAGTGCACCGAAGGAGCTGGCACCCCATATAATGAATACGGAGGCAACGCGAAGACCGAAGAAGGCGTCTGAGCCGCCTCCCGAGCCACAGTTGAGAGCGTCGGACATGATTTGTGAGGACTGCTGGACGAGGTGGGGGTAGCGAAACGAGAGGAGACTGGAGGGTAGAAAAGGACGAGAGACGACTGGGAGGGTAGGCGCCGAGAGGAACCGATCCTCCCCCTTTCACTATCACTGCGCGGGTCCTCTTTCCCCGCCACCTCCTCTCTCCCTCCTCCCTACCTCTGCCGTACAAGCTTGCTATTCTCAACCGATTGCCTACACATCAATGTTGACGGCAAATACACCCAGCACGAGCAATAACAAAGTCCTGGACGGCGTGCGTCCGCGAGGACCTTCGCGGTCATGGCTGTCATCGATTACAAATATAAGCGGCCATCGGTTGTCGCCGCCATCATCACCCAGACTGCACGCAACAGTAGGTCCTTTTGCATGCCTCACACAACTCCAGTGGCGCGCACTCCGCACACTTAACGAGAGGTAGACACTCACGTATTCATGTTCACGTGACTTGACGCCCTGGGCTTCATTGACCAGTGCACACGGTGCTGCGTGCCATAATAGCACTACAGGATCCGACAAATCTGCTATCAAATGCGTCTCATCAATAGATCGATGTCGCTCATACGATATGTCGTCGGATCCTCACAGTCGATTGCCCGCCGCCACCACGTCCATTCCAAGACTTCAACGCCTCTTGATCATCTTTTCGGCGTCTGCAGATGCGGGACCCGAATGAACAGCCATACAAGGCACGAACTGGCGAGACTATTGATGCTGGTGGGTGACTGTGCGGGTCCTCCCTCGGTCTAACAATACGCATGGAGGCCCGGTGCATCCACTACTGTCCCGCGCTCTTGACTGGTGTTCCTGAAACAGCTTACAGAATTTTGAGTTAAAAATAAACCACGTCCAATCACCTTAGACTTCCAAACGGTCGCAGCGGTGGAACATTGGGCCAAGTGTGAGCACGGAATGAAATAAGACGCCGAACCTAGACTTGGCACCGCATGCAAATCACGATAGAAACCATTCCGCCCTGAAGGCTATTCGCGGAAACAGATCTTCAGGGTATCCATCTAGTCACTCGGTTTCAGTCACTAGCACTTTCCTCTGTCCGCCAGTGCCGCCCTGCCGTATCGTCTCTGCGTTCAACACGTTATCTAGGTAGATTGCCTGTGAGCTAGCTCCAGGACTTGGTGCCCGCGCCTCTCGTGCGACAGATCGTGCACGCTCTTCGATCTCGCTCACGAGGGCGGTTGCAAATGGTGGCGGGACTCGGGCGACCTGCACAGCATAGAATATAATTTTGGCTGTAATGTGCCCGAAGGTCCGCCGCTTCGAACCGGATAGGAAGAGCGCATGGATATCTGACAGGGCACGGAGAGCCGTGGCGCAAGGCGCCGATGATGGAGACAGTGCGTCAGAGGAAATTAATGGGCCACGGCTAGGTACGACGGACACTCGATCAGCGCGCAGGAGTGCCGCTGAATCCCGCAGTAAGAGCGAGAAAAACACGGGATTCATCGAGTTCTGGCGGAACACTCGTCTCCCTAATGCAACATGTGAGACAACTTAAAACGCAGACGCACCGGCTCGAAGCGCGACCATACATCTGTCACAACGGCATTCAGACTGCTGAACCGGGTCTTTGAGTCTCTGTCGACGAGGAAAGGGACCAGACGCCCCAATATGGAGCGAGCATCTTGTACTTCGGGGTCATTGGGCGACATGCTCGATAGCGGTGAGGTCATGAGATGGCGAGTAGTGTAGGCGTATGCAATCCTAGGGACTCGCATAAGGGATAGGGCTACAAGGGAAACCGTCGGGTGGGAGGGTCAGGCACTCACAGAACACAGACAACGTTATACGCAAGGGGAAACGTGGACAGGTCTGGGGATTGGCCCATCGAGGGAGGAAGAGCCATGATCGCTGGTGCGTGTCCGTACTTCTTGGACGGGGCGGTTGGCTGCTTCAGAGGTGCGTCGACGGCAGCGAGCGGGACAGATGCGGCGTTGGCCTCCCACCACGGCTCAACAGCCTCTGCGGCAAGTTCCTGACTGGTAAGCAGCTGCTGTGCGAGCTCGGACGACGGGTTTCGGACTGCCTTCATGAAGCGGTCGCGCTCGGCAGGCGTCAGTGTGGCCCACAGCTGGCCATACGTTACAGAATCTGGCGTCACATTAAGTCGATCAACGCCACGGAGGAATGAGCGGGCGAGCAGACGCACCGAGCTCTATTCCCGCAAGACGATGCGCGAGGTCGTCGTCGTCTTCGTCGGCATTGGCCTCGGCAAGTGGATCGCCCAGGTTATCCTCCTCAAAGCGCTTGAGGAGGTCCATCATCTGCCTGCGCTCCTGCATGCTCTTGGAGGGCGCGGTGTGGATGTCGGCTTCGAGCTGGGCGCGGTAGAATGGCTCAGAGCACTGGTTATGCGTCTATGGGAATGAGTGAGCGGGCGGAAACGCGGATGGTAGCAACGTCATACATCTGAGCGGAAGCAGGTGAGGGAACAGTATGGGACATTGCACCGTGGGCAGGTGTAGCGGGAGAACTGGCGGCAACATCTGGAGAGGGGTAATGTGGTCGGTAGGACAAATGGGTGTTTGGTGGACTTACATGCCACAAGGCGCGCAATCGACATGTTCAGTGGGGCGAGCTTGTGCTGGCGTCAGTGTCTGAGTGTCTGCAGAGTCCATTAATGGCCAGTCAACGAACGACGGTCAAGTCGAACGTCGCTAACCACTGGCAGTCCCCAACGTAATCCATCTACGCGCTCATCACGTAAGCAAACAAACGTGTATTGTAGCATCATCCAGAATCTCAGATCTTACAACGAGCCACTATTCTTTCTGTCTATGATCATAAGACCTCTTTCACGACAGAAGTCTGTCGCGTGCCTCAACATACCGTTCACGCGTGCCGTCGACGACCTCCTCGCTCATAACCCACCCGTTCCCATCAATGCCGCCCTCCAGCCCCTTCCGGAACCCTTGCGCCGTCAGCCAGTCCCGCAGGAACTGTTTATCGAAGCTCGGCTGAGGGCCGCCTGGCGCGTACGACGCTGCTGGCCAGTAACGTGACGAGTCAGGCGTCAACGCTTCGTCGATGAGGATTAGCTCCTGCACGCCAGCGTTCTCGATCAGTCCGAACTCGAACTTGGTGTCCGCGAGGATGAGACCGCGCGAACGCGCATACTCAGCGGCTTCGGCGTAAAGCCTCTGCGCGGTGCTGGAGATTTGGTCGTACAAATCTTGCCCAATAAGCATTATAGCTGCACGAAATATCATAAGTTGATATGGGCGCTAGTGCGTGGAGCTTGAGAACGGGATATGGCACACCCTGTTCCGGGGAGATATTCTCGTCATGCTGGCCTTGCTCCGCTTTTGTCGATGGCGTGAACAGTGGCTCTGGGAATTTTTCAGATTCCTTGAGCCCTATAGGCACTGTGATTCCGTGCACTGTTCCGCTCTTACGATACTCGGACCATGCCGAGCCTAATCGCCATGCGTGAGTTCAGTGGGCAGTAGAACACTCCGTAAGACGACTAGACCCTGGAAGGTCGGCACGAGCGCACCTGTGATGTAGCCCCGGACGATAGCTTCCAAGGGCACGACTTTGGCTTTGCGCACCAGCATGGCACGGCCCTCGAGCTGGTCTTTATACATCCGCACGTCTTTAGGCATGTCGTCGATCTGGGAAGCGACAACGTGGTTCGGGATAATTGCACGCAGCCTGTCGAACCAGAATAGTGAGATCTGCGTCAGCAGTTTTCCTTTTTCCGGGATGCCCTGTAATCGTGCGTGCGCCGCCATAGCCATGCGACGAAAATCGTGTCAGAGCGCTCGAACCACGGAGAACAGCAGCAGGACAGACATTGCGGAGGATCACGTCGAAAGCAGAGATCCGGTCGCTCGCGACAAAGAGGAGTTGGTCAGGCAAGGATGTACTATAGATGTCGCGGACCTTGCCCTTTGATACCAGTGTTAGGCCAGGGAGATCTGAGTCTATAAGAGCAGACATCGCGAAAAGCTACTGCTAGGATCCCGAGCTCATTACAGGCACCATTGTCGTTTCAAGCCCCGGCCCGGATCTCCGCCGCGATCATGTAACCAGACCCTGGCGTGAGGTTAAGGTCAGAATGTCTGGCGTTCAAACCCCGACAGAACTTTTGTGCAATCGTAAAATCACAAATAAGTTCCGTCGGTGGTACAGTGCTCCTCAACACCACTTCCTCACGTTGGTGCGGCCATGGCAGACAAGGCACCACAGACGTTCGCTACATTCTCCCATATTCTCTCCCCACTACTCCTGCGTGCGCTCGCCGATATGGGCTTCGCGCGCCCGACGCTGGTGCAGCAAAAGGCGATCCCCCTCGCGCTCGAAAATCACGATGTCCTCGCACGCGCACGCACAGGGAGCGGCAAGACTGCTGCATACTGCATACCCTTAGTCCAGAAGGTTCTCAACGCGAAAGCTGTAGGTGCGCTTTCCTGCCTGTTTTTTCCAGGATGCCGTGCTCATTGGACGCACAGAGCTTGTCGGACACGGATGAGAGTAAGCAAGCAACGCGGGCAGTTGTTATGGTCCCAACCAAGGAACTTGCGGAGCAGGTGACGACACACCTGCGCGGGCTGATCAAGTATTGTGAGGGCGATGTCATGCTGGCTAATGTTGCAAGCGGCACGACGGCGCATCTGCAGCGGTGAGCCTAATTAACTTTGAGAGGTGGAGCTGCTCTTCCGAGACATCAGTTTGATAAGAGGATCTCTTGCACAGCATTCTCCTTTCTGATAGACCGGACGTCATTGTTGGGACGCCTTCTAAGGTCCTCACCCTCCTACAGTCCAAGGTTTGCCCCTCCCCCGTCTACTGGACCCTCGTCTTATGAGAAACGCAGGCCCTATCTCTCACTGTACTAGAATCCCTTGTCATCGACGAGGCCGACCTCATTTTATCATACGGCCATGACGAAGATGTTCGCCAGATTTTTGACGGTGGCTACCTTCCAAAGCTCTACCAGAGTTTCCTTATGAGTGCAACAATGACGGATGATGTTGATAAATTGAAGGGACTAGCCTTACGGAGCCCTGTATGTCGGGATTTTGCATCGTGTCGAGGCTTGTTCTTACCGTTCGGACAGGTTATCCTCCGGCTTGAGGAGGACGAAGATGAAGCAGCGAATTTGAGCCAATATTTTGTAAAGTACGCCGTATACTTTGCTTCTGTTCTCATGGCCAGCCCGCTTATCTGTCCGACATGTATAGCTGTTCGGAAGTGGACAAGTTCCTCTTGACGTACGTCATATTGAAGCTCAAGCTCATCAAAGGGAAATGTATTCTCTTTGTCAACGATGTTGACCGATGCTACCGACTCAAGCTATTCCTGGAGCAGTTTTCCGTGAAGAGCTGTGTGTTGAACTCGGAGTTGCCTTTGAACTCAAGGTAAGCTGTGGCTCGCGTCGCATTACGTAGATTACAACGACCAGCATATTCCAGATACCACGTTGTGCAAGAGTTCAACAAAGGCGTCTATGACTACATCATTGCAACTGATGAAAATGGGAAGGGGGAGCAAGATGATGATATCGAGGAGCCACGCGCAGACGGCGAAGAAGCTGGCGAATGTCCGTCATCTTTCACATCTCGCACGAAAAATCACCACTTACGTCCGCCTTACAGTCACTTCAACACAGCGAGAGCCGTCTCGAGGAGAACCAGAAGAAGCCAACCCCGACGATGCGGATGCGGCCCCGGATGAGCCAAGCTCCTCGAAAAAGCGCAAGCGACCTTCTACACCCCCACCCAAGTCAAAAAAGCGCAAGGTACGCAAGGCAGACGCAGAGTACGGCGTCACGCGGGGCGTTGACTTCATCGACGTCGCCTGCGTACTTAATTTCGACCTGCCATCCTCGTCGCGCGCTTACACCCATCGCGTCGGGCGCACGGCCCGGGCAGGGCGGACAGGCATGGCACTCTCTTTCATTGTTCCGCAGGCGCAGTACGGGAAGAACAAGATCGTCGGGTGCGTGGCAAGCACACAGCACGACGAAGAGGTGTGGGCGCGGATCGAGGCGGAGCAGGGCGCGCGGGGGAGCAAGGCCAAGGAATACAAGTTCGACATGAAACAAGTCGAGGCATTCCGGTATCGTATGGAGGACGCCCTTCGCGCAGTAACGCGCAACGCCATTCGGGAAGCGCGCGTTAAGGAGCTCAAGCAGGAGATTCTGAACTCTGACAAACTCAAAGTCAGTTTACTTGTCTTCGTCATTCTGGCTGCCTTGGCTGACATCATGT
>QLPM01000180.1:0-13328 GCA_003314695.1 Albatrellus sp. MG142
TGCCTTGCAGCTTATCATCAACCAGGAGATAGTGCGGTGCGGCATGAGGGGATACGGCGACGGTACGACTCTTCCCGAACGGATCCTTCCGTTGACAGTAGCTGTCGACGAGGCTCTAACTGCCTCTCTTCCAGGTCTTCTCGCCGGTGAGGTCATCGGCCTGCCCCCCGTGCTCAACTTCGGCTCCGCAGAGCTGAAGGCCCAGGTACGCACCCCTCTGAGACGCGTCGCAGGCCAAGCAGCCACACACCCGGCACCTTGACAGATCTTGCCCGACGTGCTTTTGGGGAAGAAATACATCTGCCTCGCGATCTCCGAGGCGCACGCCGGCAGTGACGTCATGGGCCTCCAGACCACCGCCGTGAAGAGCGACGACGGCAAGGAATGGATCATTAACGGCGAGAAGAAGTGGATCACCAACGGACAGTGCGTGTTCCCTCCCCTTCCGTTCGCGCCCTGTACTCATCCACGGTCCGCAGGTTCGCAGACTAGTGCGTACCCTCTCCCCAGTCAGGACATTGACTTATAATGACCGATCGGCGCTCAGCTTCACGACGGGCTGCAAGACAGAGGTGAGCACGCACGGGAGATGCACGCGGCGTCGCTGACCCGCCGCAGGACGGCCTGACGCTCATCCTCGTCCCGCGCACGGAGGGCGTCGCCACGAAACCCGTCAAGACATCGTATTCCGCAACGGCCGGCACGGCCTACGTCACCTTCGACAATGTCCGCGTGCCCGTCGGCAACACGCTTGGGGCAGAGGGCGGCGGCATCTTCGTCATCCTCAGGTGCGTACCACCTTCGCGCGTCCAGCCCCCGCTGACCCGCGCCCGTGCAGCAACTTCAACCACGAGCGCTGGGTCATGTGCTCCGCGTCGGCGCGCAGCCAGCGCCTCGTCGTCGAGGAGTGTCTCTTGTGCGTCTGCTCAGCCCTGCTCCATCCGTGATCCTTCCTCACCCACACATCGCAGGTGGGTTAAGCAGCGCAAGGCGTTCGGCAAGCCACTCAGCGCGCAGGCCGTCGTGCGCGCTAAACTCGCACAGATGATCGCACGCACGGAGAGCGTGCAGTCCTGGCTCGAGAACATCACGCACCAGATGTGCAACATGGTGCGCCCGCCGTGCTCCCCTCCCCTCCCACGCATGCGCACTGACAGACTTTTTCCCGCCCGTGCGTTCTGGCGCACCGGCAGTCGTACAAGGAGCAGGCGACGCGGCTCGCGGGCCAGATCGCGTTCCTCAAGATGTACAGCACGAGCTGCGCACAGGACACCGCGCGTGATGCCGTGCAGATCTTTGGCGGGCGCGGTATCACGCAGACCGGCATGGGCCGCTTCATCGAGCACGTACGTCTCCTTCCCCGTTGACCTGCGCTTACCCGTCGAACTGCTTCCCCCCCGCATCGCACAGTACTACCGCACGGTGCCCTTCGACGCGCTGCTCGGCGGAGGCACGTACCGCCCTTCTCTGTGCGCTTGCCCTCCCCGCTGACGTTTCCCTTTTGCTACAGCGGAGGACGTGCTAGCGGACCTCGGCGTGCGGCAGGCCATGCGGGCCATGCCGGAGAACGCGCGTCTGTGACCTGCCGTCGTCGTGGGTGGGTGGGGTTTTTTTTCCGCAGTGGTCGTCATTGTTGTAGTGTGTTAGCGGCCGCGTCATTGTGTCCCGCCATTTTATCATATAGACTACATTCGGATTATCACTCGCCTTGTTTTTGGGTATGTCTGTGGCATTGTGCGTGGGCAAACGATGTCTGGGGGTCTGCCGAGTTCAGAACAGGGTCGAAAAATGAGACGAAAAATGAAACCACGGCACCTAGGATTCCCGCGTGGTCCCCCACCGTGGTACTAACTAGGCGGCACTCTGGTTAACTGCGCAGATCGGACGGGATGCGGTGCTTTCAGAGTCCTATGGCCGTGGATACTCAGTAGGCTAATCCACGCCCCATATACCGCTATTTCCTCTAGCAAAAGTGTAGCAGAACTGTAGTAAGAGTAAAACGTAGCTGTAGTGTAGCCATGGTTTTCGGCTGCACCATAGAGCGATCGCGCAGACCTCCGTGTTGACTTGTTGAATGACTAGGAATGCAGTCTCAGTAGCATGGTCACTCCTAAGATCAAATCTTTATTTCGCAAGTGCATGTACATGTGTGGGTCCTAACTTATGGAGCTGGTGTGTGTACATGTCTTATGGGTGGACTAACCAACAACAAGTCAGTGACTCTGGATCTAAGCAGTACTCTAGACCATCATTCCGATGCTTGTTAGGATATGAATTCACAAACCCTGGGTGATCGATATAACTATTTCAAAGGGATAGGGAAAGATTAACCTCAATTTAAAGACAACATTACAAGAGAATTATCCTATCACAAAAAAATTACATAACATACAAAGAAAAGCTGCAGAGACCTCCAAATCAACTCTTTTGCTAATCCCAAGCATCCGTCGACAGACAAATGACGGCAGAAAAAGCAAAGGAAATAAAAAAGGAGATCCCCCGACGACACAGGCCTATAGTGCAGCAGCAAGGTCATCATGTCCCCAGGTTGCAAGCAGAGCCCAGGGAACAAGGGCGACAAAAATTAGATAACCAATAATGGGAGCGGTGCCCCCATAATAGTGGTTAAACTATTAAGAACAGATACTACACTTGATCTAAGCCAAAAGGCCAGAGTGGTAAGGATTCGTGAATCCCCCGTCCTGCCTTATATACCATACCCGCCCCGCGCACGGGCCATGCATGCCCTTGTGGTGGCAGCTGCCTTTTTTGGAGCCGCCCGCACTCCAGGACCAACCTCACTTGTCCCTTCTTTATGGGCAGTGTGAGTTCTCCTGCTGAGCCAGATCCGTATCGCGACAGGAAACAGCGCGGTGTCAACCTAGGTATGTCCAACACCCCCTTGCCGTATACCGTCGGTGTGTGTCATTTGTGTGTATGGTTTCGTGGTTCGCCCTTGAGTCACGCATCGCCGATACCCCGTTCTCCTCCGCGGCACCTCCTGATCAGAGTGGCCTCAACCCCGCCCGGGGATGAAACCCCAGGCAGTTACTTAGGCACCGTTGCCACCCACTGGGCCGAAGGATAGCAGGTGGTATATGGCCTCATAGGGAAAGTATGTTCGTTTGCACAGCAGCCGCGATCAGTGACAATTAGCGTCAATGACCACACAGTCTGAAGCACATTTATCAACTTTTGATATATGGTAAAGGCAGTGCAGCTTCGCAAGCCCTGATTCATTGCAACGATCTGAGATATCGGTCGGCGTACATGGCTAGACAAGCAGCAGCGATCGGATCTGGGAACACCAACCTGCCAACCTGTGCCTTTACTGCGTCTGAGCGTGTACGACCGTGGCCTGTCAGTCCCACTGCGCCGCATGCAGTATTGGCCGTCTCAGGCTTAATACGTGTCCTACGGCTGTCCGGGATGTCCTCGCCTTGCCCAACTTCGTAGTGTAGCTAGACAGTTGCTTTGTACTTACCCCAGACATCTGTTGTGTTGTGAGGTTGTCGGTATGTGCAAAGTCGGAGTGGCCGACTGCTCCAGAGTATACATTTGTTCGCGGTGATTAGTGTCATAGTGATAGTAACGGATCCACCGGTGTTGATCTGCTTGCAGGCAGGTCCGCCCACACCGTAACCTGAATTGGAGCGAATGTCGATTGCATGCTATACGTTCACATGCATGTAAGGCATCCAATTCCTCTTCAGGTTCATGTCTCGATGCCACCACGCGAACGACGCTATGGCGTTGGTCGTCCCCTCGGGGGCATCGGGTGTTGGTTCTGCCCCGACGCAGAGCGGAACCAGCTCGCACAGACTGCAGGACCATAGACGCGTCGAGGAACACTGCGCAGGCGCACCTGTGGCATGGTTAGAACCGAGGTGGACCCACCAAGTTCCAAGTCAGCCGGGACGGACTTGCAGAAGCGAGCTGGTGCGGACGTGCAAGTCCTGTATCAGGCTATATAAAAGGATGTAACATGGGCCTAGTGCTGGTCTCACAGAACAAAGGTAGGCAGGGTAGGAGAATTGGCGTTGATCTCGACATGATGTAGAAGGCATTCACATGTTGGATACGATCCGTGAGTGATGTCTGAATGGCCATGCGACATTTGGAGCAGCCCGTCAGACGGGTATTCCAGTGACGAGTGAATGTAGCGGTTATTTCCAGCACTTCTGCCGTGCACGGGACACTACGAGGCCTATAGTACCTCTTAATGTTGGTGCCAGATAGCAATTTTGATGGAATAATGATATGTTCTAGATGGACAAGGGGCGTAATCGAAGTCATACTTTGGGTTCGGTGGGAAAGGAAAGCCAAGTAAACGGCATTAGTCTTGCATCTGGGTGGAGTTCCTGTAATTGATTTGGTGGTTAGGGCAAGTCTAAAAGAAGTTAAAAAAACCACGGCACCCAGGATTCCCGCGTGGTCCCCCACCGTGGTACTAACTGGGCGGCACTCTGGTTAACTGCGCAGATCGGACGGGATGCGGTGCTTTCAGAGTCCTATGGCCGTGGATATTCACTAGACTATACCACACTTCATATCCTGTCATGTCCCCTAGGAGGAAGTGCAATTGTAGTTTCGTTTTATTTTCTGGTTCCATTATTGTCAGATGGCGAGCTCGCCCTATGTAAGACATATTACTAACAATACCGTGCGCCCCGCTGCTCGCCTGGTTATATAGCCAGTGGGATGCAAGTCCTCCGTCGTGCTCGAAAGCGCTGAGTTTGAAGCGTGTGCGAGGGTCGCGACTGCAACTGCGTAAGACGGTCCAGGCACAAGAAAGTGTTGTGAGATGCGCGAGGGCGAGTGGGGGCTCTGTTACAAGGTTGCGCTTATAACTGATGAAAACGACGACTGAATAACTATAGAATCGTCGCTACGATGTATGTACTGTTGGAGTTTAAAGGTCTCAGTTCGTGGCACTCGCGCGCGCGGTGTCTGTACATACTCTCAGTCTCTGCTTGGACTGACTGTATCATTATCATACCTGTAGATACTCTGTAAGGTAGAGGTAGGTAAGAAATATGACAGGGAGTGTGTGTAATGATAGCACTGACCTCAGTCTCTGCTTGGAGGACTGAGGAAAAAAGAGAGCGCGACGTATGACTAGGTATATGTGAAATCTCGCTTGTTCTGTCACCCTGGCCGCTTGCGCATCGTAGGCGACGCCTCTGCGAGTGCGCGCACATGTATGTATGCGCGTGCGCTGGTGCGCGATGCTGTTATTTACAACATGTACAGTCTCTGCCAGCATACAGGGTTGTGAATTATACTCCGTCAGAATGTCTCGTAGTATTCCAATTGTCGAACCTCAGCCGTATAGCGGTCATCGAAGTCGCAGTAAAAAAAACCCTGTGGGGAAAAAGCGTGCTTCTCGTGCTGTTCCCAAATCTGATGGTAAATGTAGTTCCACAAACCTACAACTCAAAGTGGTCTTATCGGTCTGATATCTAGACTTGAAAAAGCACACGCCGGCAATTTATATAGCCGGTGCTACGCCATAGCTGTTGTCGTTGCCTTGTGCAGTTCAGTCATTTGCCATGAATTACGCCCACATTGTACTTATGCTCAGATGCGTTAACACTGTGGGCATCGAGCATGTTGCTAGGAGCCGCGTACGTACGACACACGACCACGGGAAAAACAGCCTCACTGTGGGATAGTCATTGCAACATGATGTATAACCATGCAATAGAGAACAAGAGATATAGCCATGTGATATAGAACAAGTACAGATAGTGTAGCAGCATGTGACGGATCATGGCGCCATACAGGCGTGCGTGCGTGTGTATACGTCGTTATCGGATCAAGATGGTGTAAACGTGAGGGGTGGATACGCTCCGGCCCTGAATCGTCCATCGTAGTGTTCATGAAACCAGTCCGCTCTAAAAAAAAAAAAACGTCTAGGATATTCGCGAACCGTGCCCTTTATCTTCGTCTGCTCGGGGCCTTTACATCCCTTCTCCAGCCTCCCGCTGCTTCGCCGCCCGCTGGATATCCTCGAGCGTGATGCCCGAGCGCTCACACATCCCGCGGAAGATCGAATCCATGTGCTGGTACAGCTGCGTCGGCGTGTCGAGCTCCGCGATTTGCCCTGCGTCGAGCACGCAGATCCGGTCGTACGCGATGATCGTGCGCAGGCGGTCTGTGCACGATACGCACAGTCAGCACATCCCAGAACCCCATGTAAATCACGCGGAGAAACGGGAAAGAGAACGGGTGATGAATATAGCACTCACGCGCAATACACAAGATCGTACGATCGCGGAACTCTGTGGCGATCGTCTCCTGGATCTTCCTGTCCGTCTCGTAGTCCACAGACGCCGTCGCCTCGTCCAGGATGAGCACTGGGCTGTCCTTCACGATGGCGCGCGCGAGCGACACCAGCGAACGCTGCCCGATCGACAGATTCCCGCCCTCGTCTTCGACGGCGCTGTCCAGCGTGAATCGCGGACCCACTGGTGTGCTCGCACCCGTGGCCAGCTGCTCACTATCTGCGGAGATCGCCTCGACAGCGTCGGGCACCGGCTTCACCGCTTCGACGAGGTACGACCGTCTCAGTGCATCCCATAGCCGGGTGTCGTCGTGTAGACCGAATGGATCGAGATTCGACCGGAGCGTGCCCGAAACTGCACAGAGCTTAGCAAAGGATCTACGAGGTTGTATGGCACATAAACTTACATAGAAGCTGAAAAAGGTGATGAGCGATCAGAGAATAACTAATGAGCGAGGTACTCACAGCATCCTGAGGAATGATCGCAAGGCCTTTACGGACATCATTGAGACCAACCTTCGAGATGTCGACACCGTCAATGATGATCGACCCAGACGACAGCTCGACCAGACGGAACAGAGCAGTCATGATCGAAGATTTCCCAGCTCCGGTCCTATCACAACATTCGTCAGCATTGGAACCCACGCACAACTGCATTGCGTGAGGGCGTACCGTCCGATGATGCCGATCTTTTCCCCGCTATTGATGGACATGGTGATCCCTTTCAGAACAGAGGGAAGCTCCGGTCGGTACTTCAGAACAATGTTCTTGAGCTCCACCTGCCCAGTACTAGGCCACGGCGCGGGAGGTGTGGCATCTGTCCGCTCGTACGGTGCTTCCTGCTCGATGTCCTTCGTATAGTGGACGATGCGCTCCACAGAGTTCATGTTATTCTCTACTTCCGACAGCTGCCGGACCGTCCAGCCAAAAGCCTGCAATGGCGTCAGATTGACTGTCACACGGTGAACAAAAACATATCGACAACTTCACCTGTTGCACTGAGAGGATGTAGGAGAGCACGACGCCAGTCTGTGAAGGCGAGATACTGAATCGAGTGCCTACAGTCAGCAACGCAACGACAAAAGTCAGGACGGTTCCAAAGAAGTCGAGGCGGATGCCAAGCCATCTCTGTTCATGAGACACAATCAGTCGCACACCCTAGTTGACGTTTTCGGATCACTCACCTGGTTGGTGACCGTCATCCAGTAAGCCCTAGCTAGACGTGAGTATCCGGGTGTCGATTGAAAAGAAAATAACGTACCGATTCTCAATGTCAACACGATCTCTGTTTTCCTGGAGGAATCGATCGGCCACCCCATATGCGCGTATCGTCGCCAGGCCAGACAACGACTCGGAAAAGTGAGAATACAAGGAAGATCGTAAAATGGCGTCTAAAGAACCAAATGTCAGGACCAAAAGATGGAGACCAAGTATAATGGGGGATGCTTGCCAAGTCGCTGGAGATCAAGTAGAAGTCACTCAGCATCTCTAAATCAAAAGCTGCGGAATAGGCGCACCTTGAGCTCTCTCGCACTTGCACGATAGAACATCGCAGCGAGTGAATAGAGGATCGACACCACAGCAACAGCTACGAGGAACCATGGAAGGATGATGGCAATCAAAATGATAGCGCCCACAATTGAGGAGAAAGTGAAAAGGAACATGCGGAAGGAGTCTACAAACATAAAATATAAGATAATTCCATACAGGAATACACAACCGAGCGATACTCACCGCCTAACATATTATCAATCGTGTCTACGTCCTTGGCAAAGCGATTCATTATTCTACCGATGGGCTGGAATTATCATTAGCGACATTCTGAAAACGTCAGCGTCGGAAGGTAGACTTCACCGTGGTCTCGAAGAAAGACATCGGAGCATGCATGACGCGATCGATGGCATCCTTGAAAGGCTGCGTGAGCTGCCCAAGCCAGACGAACAGAAGACAAGTCGACATACACGATGCAGTCGCTGCGATGCTGCGTAAATGATTAACGCAAACAGTACGCCAAGCAGGAACGAGGTAAGAGCCTGCCCAACCCCAAGAGCTGCATATATGCCCATCTACAGCGCAGAGTCAGCGGACGAAAGCAGTAGGATAAATATAGAGCTTGCTATCTCACGTAGAAACCTTGCGGTTGAGGCCATTGCCTATCAGAGGTGTCCTTAGCACCTCACGATCATGAAAACGAATGAGAGCCTTACCTTTCCTGCCACCATACAAGCCTGTCAGGGATCGATCAGCTTTTCATAGTCATTCGCACCGCACAACGTGACTCACCAGTATGAAGACAACACCATCGTGGCCTGCATGGTCCCAAGCGACACCATCACCAGCGGGACGTAGATTCGGCCGTTTCCCGCTCTAGAAAAAGTCTTATATACGTCCCACCCAACCGCCCCCGTATTCCGTTCTTCCGCCTGCATCATCGCCGTGCCGCGGACCGCGTTCTGACGCTTCTTTTGGTCCTCGTCCTTATCCTCAGTTTCCTCTACAGCAAGAGCCTCGTCGTCCGTCTCCTTGCCTTCGCTCTTCGACACAAACTCGTTGATGAAGTGCGCGAAAGCGCCATTGTTCGTCATGAGCTCTCCATATGTGCCCCATTCTGCTATGTGCCCGTCGACCAGCGTATAGATGTAGTCGACTTGTGACAGGAAGTGTAGCGCGTGCGTTACGAGGATACGCGTCGTTCCTGGTTTTTCGCTCAGTATGACGTTTTTGAAGACAGACTCGCCGATGTGTGCATCTAGAGCCGAGAAGGGATCCTGTTATTACAACTCATGTCAGTTAACAGTTCTGAAGCGATACGGTGAAAGGCCCACGTCAAATATCTGGATTTCTGTGTCAGAGTAGATGGCTCGGCAAATGTTTACTCGCTGTTTCTGTCCACCAGAGAGCGAGATACCCTAGACGAACACGGCGGATTGTAAATATGACCCGCTAATAATAATAATAATATCCAAAAAAGAAGACTTACCCTTTCGCCCACCTCCGTCATGTCTCCATTTGGCAGCATGTCCAAATCTGCATCCAAACAAGTATCATGCACAGCTTTCCAGTAACGTTGTGGTTCGAAAGGGCGACCAAAGCAGATGTTCTCCCGGACAGTTGCGTTCTAAGATAACATCATAGATAAGTAAAGCTTATTTAACCAGCAAATCATAAAAAGAAATGCACTTGTATCCACGCGTTCTGTGAACAGTACGCCACCGATCCACCAAACCGCACGCTGCCGTCAGTCCTGCGCATCTCGCCGATCAGGGCTTGCAACAGCGAGGTTTTTCCGGCCCCTACAGAACCAACCACCGCAACCACTTGACCTCGCGGAATCACAAGATCAATGTTTTGGAGGTTGAAGATCTTCTCGTCCTTATGGTCATTTTCAGTTTCACGCTGGGGGTTTTTCTCGCCCTTCCGCTTGTTCGATTTCGCCTTGGTGGTAGCGCGTCGACCCTTTGGCTTCGACTCGGATGCATCCTGAGGCGGGCTGTCCCATGTGAACGAACCTGCTGACACTTCGACGGCGTTCTTGAGGTCAGGATCTTGGACGAGCGTCTCCGTAACCGTCTCTGAGACAAAGACGTCGTACAGACGGTCCGTGGCACTGCGTGCATCCGCTATGGAGCTGAAGGATATAGCTAAATTGATGGTAAATTAAGAGTAGGTTAGATCGCTGACAACCAGAAGAAAAAAAAGGATCTACGCACGAAGCAGCGTCATAGGAAGGCGCAACAACTGAAAGAACGACAACGACGTAAAGATGATGGCTGGGTCTAAAGCATGGCCTGAAGCGGAATACACCAAAAAGGCGATGACAG
Organism: Albatrellus sp. MG142; assembly: GCA_003314695.1. Lineage (NCBI taxonomy): Eukaryota > Fungi > Basidiomycota > Agaricomycetes > Russulales > Albatrellaceae > Albatrellus > Albatrellus sp. MG142. The sequence goes on from QLPM01000180.1 coordinate 10,108, forward strand.
CTGCCAGCGAAGGTGCAGATGTAGCTAGGGAAGCGTTGGCAGCACGGATGAATAGCAGCGATCGAACGTAGCTGCACAATAAATCAATAAGCGACTGCAGCACGACTAGAATAAGACAGTGACGAACCTCATCTCGCGGACACGGAAGGCAGACAGACGTTGTAGGAACGGCTGCTCCCAGGAGAAATACTTGATGATCTTCATCCCGCCTAACAACTCTTGCAATAGCTTGGCGCGTTTGTCTGTCCATTCCATTGTCTTAAGCCGTTTCTGCATAAACATTTTCATGATATATCCCTGCACCGGAATGAGGAAGATAAAAAACGCGAATCCGGCAATTGAGCTCGGGCCCAGATTGGCGATCAGCAACCCAAGACATATGGCCATCTGGATTGGAGAGGTCCAAGACATGTGGAAGAAACCACAGCAAAAGTCGAGGCGAGAGACATCGGTGGAAATATGGTTGACGAGCTTTCCGTTGGGCATGCGGGCACGAGCTCGCGTCGTGAGACGAAGAGATCGGGAATAGATAGCCGTGATCAGTCCGCCTCGTAAGAGCACACCAGCAGAAGTACTGCGATAGAAGAATTGATGTTGACAGAGAGATCCGATGACCTGCAGACAGAGCAAGGCGAAGGACAACCCTATACCTCTGCCCACGCCAGGAGTCGGCAGTCCAAGGCGATGGTTCACATAAGACGATGTCGCGAACTTGATCAGAGCCTGCACATACAAATTTAGCAGGGCATGGGGATGACCATGTATGCACGAACTCACCTTGACGACCAGAGGACTGGTGACCTGTGCGGTGTCACCGATCACCTTTAGTATGCCTGCAGACCAAAACCACCATTTGATGCTGTCATTCATGGCCATGACAAGACTGGCCTTCTTCTTGCCGTCTTTCTCCCGCCAGCGCTTCTCACGCTCTTCGCGATTACCTCTAATGGACCACCAAGCGCGCCGTCCGACGCTGGGTTTGATTTCCCCATTCGCAAGTCGTGCATTATACTCCTCAGCCTTCTTCAAGCGGGCGTCGAATGACTTCACCAGTTTATCAGCTACAACGCCAGCTGAACGATCGTCCTGAAGCTTGTAAAGATCAGAAGCCTCGAGGGGACGGGCGTAGCCTAATGCCATAATACCGCTCATCCACTGGAAGGTGAGCAGACTAAGGAAGCCGGCGGTGGCTTCTGGGATAAGATCGGCATCGTCAACGCTGTCCTTCGGTGGAGGAGGATCTAGCGGGATAAAGACGCCCTTGATAGACCTAGAAAATTAAAAGTATTAGATCTCCAACGGTGATACAACGTGCAAGCAGGAACGAAGGGGCCCAGGGAGACAAATGGAGTGACTTACCTGCCAACTCTGCCAAACAGCGAAAGCTGCTGGACGGTCCCGTCTGCACTGACCTCGTTCTTCTCGGGGCCAGTCATGGAGTCGCCAGGGCTGGGGACATCGACCTTGCTCATGGCTGAACAACAAACGATTAACCAATGGGACAGAGACGGTTTCTGAAACCGCGGTGGCCAGGTGGTCGATGATTAAGAGCAAGAGCAGCAAAGTCATAAAAGGGCCAAGTTGCAGGTGTAAGCTTTCGGATGACACAGATCTATGACAAGGTCTTAATCTTCGGAGCGCGTGCCTTGAGCACTTCCCGTGGGGCGCGCGACATACATATTTCCGGGAAACAAATTTTAAGCGCCATTCTCAGACAATGTATATCCAGACCTAGATACTCTACACAGTGTGACGGAGAGCTTTCGATGACTGCCTGCTGAAAGTCAGGATTGCAAGGCTAACATAGCGGCAGGGCAGGTGACTTTCAGTGAAGCAGCCCACGTAACATGGGATATGTCTCTGCTCGCGGTTCTGCTATATATATCCACCACTCCCCGCCGGCTGACTAACGTGCGTTCTAATTCTGGCAAGTTTGCAATCGCAATTATACCTGTCGTATTGCATGCGGTCCCGTTCCGGTGCTCAGTACAGCCCTCTTTAGAGTCATCACTCAACACTATGAGTCGTCTCATACAGAAGATATACGATTATCAACCTCCTTGACTTTCCATCGACATTGCATCAGCAGTCACTAGTCATTGTCCTGAACATTGATAAGTCCATTCTACCGTCAGACTTCATCTGGCAAATCTATTTCACATTTTCAATCTTGTCTCTGTCATGTTAATTGACATTTTTGATACCCGTAAACCGTCTACTTGTCTGCGCATGCTCCGGCCGGCAGACGGACGCTAAGGCGTGAGAAGCTGTCATCGTACCAATGGACGGAGAGTTCTCAAAACAAGTTACCAAGTCTACCGACGGTACAAGTCTGCCGACGGCATGTCAAGTTGACCGCCATCTGAGTCTCATCAGTGATATATAGTATGATTCCTAGCTCACTCTTAGCTCCCGCGATTAGTCTTGTATCTCAAGCCGCGCCTCGCATCACTCGCCTCGTGCATAAATTTCCTTTAAACGCCGCAGTGCCGTCTGTGCGCCCCGATGCCATCAAACACGTCGTCAGCATGACCCCTACTTCACATTATCAAAATGTACGCACCTCGTAAAACAGCGCCAAGGGCTCTGTCTGCTTGTGACCGATGCGCACCCTGCTCACGGCCGCCGAATGGCCTGCCGTCCGCAGCATGTCCTTGAAGTATCTCGCCTGTCCATGCAATAGTCATCAGCATTACACCCGGGCCCCGGGAGCAGTCGCGGAACGCACCTCCTGCTCCTCGACAAGTGTCCATGCACTTCCCATGCGCCCCGCGCGCGCAGTGCGCCCTGCGCGATGTACGTACTTCCGCATGTCAACAGGCACGTCATAACTCACCACGTGCTCAACATGGCTGATGTCGATGCCGCGCGAGACGAGGTCCGAACACACCAGTCTGCAGCAGCGGTTAGCGTGTAGGCGGCGGGGCGTGTGAGGGCGGCGCTCTGAAACGCACATGTCAATCTCCCGTGCCTTGAACCGGTCCAAAATCGCCCTTCGTTCCGCGGCTCCGAGGTCGCTCGAGTATGCCCGTGCAATGACCGGCCCTCGCGCGCCCCTAACAGCCGATCGCGCTGCCTCGAAGAATCCGAGCAGGCGCACTAGGCGCATCGTTGATTCTGCAGATTTTGTGAACACGAGCGCATTCGTAACGCTGTGCGTGTGTACAAGGTGGAATAGGATTAGTGGTTTTTGAGAGGAATCGCAGACAACCATATATTCC
>QLPM01000182.1:0-12873 GCA_003314695.1 Albatrellus sp. MG142
AGCTTTGAGCTACCAGGTTGGAGAATGATAAGAGTGGTATGTGAGGCAGAAACTCCTGGATTCAAGTACTGGAAAGTACAAGAGAACAAGCTTAAGGCTTGTTCTATCAATGGGTCAGGTATTTATACTAGAAGGGAACAGATATGAATGAGTTGCCATCTAGGTGTAGATGAGTCCAAACAAGTCATGAAGATAGGAGGGATATCTGCCATAGGCAGATAACACAGGCTAAAGATAAGTGCGCAGTCAGGGATGATGGGAGACCTGTGTAAAGATGAAACAAGTCCAGTATGCTGTACCCTGACAGGGGATCTCTAAGTAAGTGTGGATCAGAACGTATAGTAAGTCTGACGATATCTGGAATAACAAGAAAGGAAACAAGTAAGTAAAGTGAGGGAAAAATTGTAACAGTAAGTCTGAGGATATCTGGGATAACAAAGAAGGAAACAAGTAAGTAAAAGAAAGGGAAAATTGTAACATGCAGGTAATTGACTGAAGGTGGGTGTGGGGTTGGATACTGGGATGTAAGGTGTAGAGGTGTGGGGTGGTGGTACTGGTAGTGGTGGAAAATCTGGGTTCTCTGGTCCCTGTCAGGGCACCTCTGGTCCTTCCCCATTTTTCCCCTATTTTTATCTATTTATCTGAAGACTCATTCCTTTGTCTTCATACTTACACTCCTTTGTTATTATATTATAGGTCATGACATCATAGGTGACCTTTATCTTATCTTACACTATCTTATCATATCTTATCCTTGTCTAATCTATTCCCTTATCTTATCCTGGTATGTTATCTTATCTATCATGTGACATCCATTCCTTTATCATATCTTATCATTCCTGTCACATGATATGCCTCACTACTTATGCATGTGTACCATGCTGGTGCCATGCTACTTACACATTCCTTGCTTCCTTATTTACTTGTCCTCATTGCTACTGCATGCTTGCTTACTGATGCTGTACTATACCCTGTATCCTTACCCTCAGCCCAGTATTACCCTTAGCCCTGTAGGGTATATAGCATAGCAGCTTAGCATGTATTTTTATAGTTTATTCTACTTGGATTTCCTCTTTTATTGGACAGGACAGTTGAGTGCACCCAAGTCCCCTGCCTCTGGCATTGGGGATAAGTGGAAGCATGTCCCTTGTTTCTCACAACTATGAGGATAAACCATAAGCTTATCCTCTTGTACAATATACAGTATTTGTCTGGATCCTCAGCAGGAATTCACCCTTGCAAGTCTCTTAGACCCATCTTACCTTGATTACTTGCTCTCAAACCTTGGGCATCACCTAGGGCTCTGCCACTCGGTTGAATAGGTTTTTGACCACTCACTTGCATGTTAAACCCTCACAATCCTCATTCTTGCTGGCTACAACTACAGAGCCACATACATGCTGTTTAGTGCACAAACCACGGCCACAGGAAAGTAGTGACACAAACCTACATGTGGGTTTGTGCAGCCCTCCCACACTATGCCCAACTTGCATGGCACTCTCCGACACGACCGAGATGTGCAGCATGCCCATGCGCCTGTGCCCGTCGCACGTACAGAGATCATGTCCATGAGTGGGCACAGGCACTCGTTGATCATGTGCAGCTCTGGCAGCGGCAGGAGGATGTGCACCTGTGCTCGTGCAGGTCAGCAGAAAAAAGTGCAAAAAGAAAAAAGAAAACGCACATCAGGCTCAGGGCACAGTGGCTCGTGCAGGTACAGGCACACGATGTCCACGCTGTCCGTGGCACCTGTGGCGCACACACTGCTAAAGATAGACACGCGCATGCTGGTGCAGACGCTGCTGTGGCTGCCCAGTCCAGCAGCAGGCTGGGCAGGGCAGGCAGCGGCGCTGGCTGTGGAGAGGTGGCGGTGGCAGCAGTGGCAGGATGTGGTGGGGAGGAAGATGGTGGGGAGGAGGATAGTGCAGGAGGCGAGGCTGGCAGCGATGGCGGGGAGGTGGCAGGATGCGAGGGCGCAGCTGCACGCCACCGCTCCTCGCTGTGCTCATGCTGGAAGCCCATGGCGCTGCTCACGCAAGCACTCGTAGAGATGTGTCCATGCCCAGCGTTTACAGTAAATGTACAGATGTCATTTGATGACTTCTGTGAAGATTTGGAGCAACACGGCTCATAATTTTGAGTCAGTTAGTCAACGATGCTCTGCCAGTCTCCCAGAAGCAGAGTAGACACGACTAGGAGTCAACTATCGTGCCTCAGAATCCTGTACCCTGCTGATTCGTACGTGGCCATCCATCCTCTCCAATGGCAGCTCCACGCGGCGCATGGATTTCTTCGACGATAGCGGCGAAAAAGGCGATGTGCCCCTCGCAGTCTCTGCCCTTGTCGTCCTGGGTGCCGAACAAGGTTGCGAGCAGCGCCGACTCCGCCGAGAACGACAGTCAGCGCATGGGCTTTATCTTTGTCATACTCCTTCCCGACCCTCGCCATTATACACTATGGAAAGTTCTCTACCAGTCAGAATGATCAGATATCCATCATGACGATGAATTTTGGCTGCGTGATGTTCGAGACGATTCTGGAGAAGGGGGTGGAGCGGGCTTGGAATGGAAGGTCTGTAAGTCCGTAGGTGTGCAAGAAGCATGAAACAAGCACACGTGAGGCTACTTTTGTGCCCCTATGCACGCAGTCAGGTGGTGAGGTTGGTTGGGCCACAGCGAAATGGGTCGACCGGAGACAGGTAGCCGAGGCGGCGGTCGTCGCAGTCCCACAGAAGCGGCAGCACACGCGGTTTCTTCATCCAGTTGGGGCACGGAGACACGAGATGATGGTGCGCGGTGGGGGCGGGACCGTAGAGGCACGGCGAAGGCTCCGGGGGGCTTCCATTGCCGCTTGTGTGTAGGTGGTCTGGTTGCATGTGCATAAGGTCTGTGAAGGAGATTGGTGTGCCAATGGGCTGAGCATGAACTTGAAGGAGACTGTTATGGTTGCATGCAGTGTCTCGCACCCGGCTGGAAATCCCTGGGCGACTGCAGAATATGATCCCAGAGACTTCCCTTTGCCGTGTTTGAATTTCTGGGGCCTGCCTATCCCCCTTGATTGACGGTCGTTGACTATCGCCGTCCGCCGCCGCTGAACACCACATTTACTCTCACTTTGTACTTACGTACAATGGGTGTGCGCCTATTTCAGCTTTGCAGGGGTATGAGAAACCTTCAAGCGAGCCTAGCAGCTACAGTTAACCGGCTTGAAAAAGTCAAGATTCCAGCCAACTTGAAACTCCGGTCTAGTTATTGGGCTTCAGGCAAGTCTTGCACAATCCGCGAAGGTTTTCTTTCAGAATAGCATCATTAACACATTTATAACTTTCTTCTCTAGATGCGTTCGCGCAATCAATGCAATCTGCCCCCGCCATTTAGCGTGTAGTACTGGAGACCGCGGGAAGTGTATGTATGCATAGAATGCAATCCTGACCAGTAATAAGACATCGCTCAGGTAAAAGCTTTTCCAGATGTGTCTGGCAAGTCTGACCACTGCCCCGTACTGTAGCATCTATCATCGCGTGACTCCGAGATTTCAAAGCTGTTGCTGAGCTCAGACTTCAGAGACTTCAGAGTGTATCCGTGTCCTAGCCGCCTATCAAGCGCACTTTCTTACCAACTCATTTTGTCTCAGAGTGCCAACGCCTGACAAATTATAGCCTGTTGGTAAGTTACTCGGTGTCAAGCTCAATCGTCAATATTGACTTTTGATCCTCTGATTCGTTTATCCGAAGGTGACAGCATTTTCATCTGCCTTCGATACTTCCGTGGCAGCTTAAGAGCCGTGACATATTACCTCATTATCAAGACGCTAAGAAGCTACAGAAGGCCACCGCCTTCCGGCACTGGCAGTATGTGGTGTATTCTATGATTAAACCCCCTTGTGAGTTCCGGATATCAATAGGTCAGCCGCATGCGCAGAACGGACACGTTAATGACCGTATATATTCCAGGAATAGAGTCTGAGGAAACGGCTGATCAGTCGATGCGGCACATCCCATGGTGTGGCCCTCTTCGGCCTATATAGTCCTCAGAAATAGATCAGTCGTTGGAATTTGGAATTCCTCTGTCCCCAGTTCTGTCTCCACCATGGACGCTCCGGCTTTGACCGTAGAGCAAGAAATCAAGATGGAGCATATCTCGTCTGATGAGAAAGTTGTCTATGTCAAGTCCGACGTCGAGACCTCGTCGGTCACCTCGTGTGATGTGTTGGACAACGAGCGCGACCTGGTCACACACATTATCAGCGTTGATGATGACCCATCACTCAGCCCCTGGACATTCCGTGCCTTCTTCCTCGGTCTTATCTTGGCGTGTTTCGGTGGTGTGCTTGGTGAGTGACAATGCCTACACAACAGACACATGCAGGTGTCTGATTCTGTGCATGCACCCAGCGGAGATTTACTACTTCAAGCCAGTATGTCATAGTCAGCGACTCTGTCCTATCAGCCAATCTAATAAACGTTACACACAGCAAACCGTGTTGGTGTCTTCCATGTTCCTGGCCACCGTATCGTACGTGCTTGGTATCCTCATGGAATCGGTGATTCCACGTCGTGGCTGGTTGCGTTATCTGAACCCGGTTGGCCAATCATCTAGCATCCGTTTATGTTGAAATATTCACCACTCTTGTATAGGGCCCGTTCAACAAGAAGGAGAATGCGTTCATCGTAATCATGTCCAGCGCAGCCGCAAACTCAGCGTTGGGCACGGAAGTCTTGGCTGTCCAACGTCTATACTATAATATTAACCCCAATCCGGCAGCGTCGATCTTCCTGCTTTTCTCCAGCCAGCTTCTCGGATATGGTATTGGAGGGTTAATGCGCCGTGAGCACCATTCAACTGTTCACAAAACTCTCATTTGATTTTTGTCTAGCTATCTTGCTGTACCCCACGAAAATGTTATATCCTGGGGTTCTCCCTTTGGTTTCCATGTTCGATGCTTTCTACCAGGGTGGACAATCTCCCAAAAAGAAACTGAGATTGTTTTACATTGTGTTCGCGGTGTGCGTCCAGATTTTTTCTTGACAACCCGTGCATGAAGCTCACATCGTGCTTAGTATATTTGTCTGGGAGATCTTTCCAGAGTGGATTTTCCCCCTCCTTACTGGGGTCTCTATCTTCTGCTTAGCCAACCCCAATTCTCCTGACTTCACTCGCGTTTTCGGCGGAAGCAATGGTAACGAGGGCTTGGGTTTACTAGCGATCTCCTTTGACTGGCAGTACATCGCCGGAAGCTACAACCCGATGGCCATTCCCCTGCGTGCACAGGTAGGGACAGCTGTGCTTTTGTCTCTGGGCAGTCGCTGACTATCAGATGACAGTTTTCTAATCTGATCGGCTACCTTTTATGCATGTGCGTATTTGACTGCATATGAGAGCGCTTCAAGTATAATTCATTTGTAAATGTCTCTAGGGTCGTCTTCGTGGCTGTATATTACAACAACATCTGGAAATCGAAGAACTTCCCCTTCGTTCGTCGCTCCGGCTTATATCCAGGGCCCCGCTAACGAACCCTTTCATGTAGCTTTCGCAAACACTATTCTATGAGAACGGAACCGTGTACGACCAACTGCGCATTCTGAATGAGAAATTTGAAGTAGATAAGACACTGCTTGCCGAAGAAGGCTTACCGTACTATGCTGGAACTTGGATTGTGTACCTGCTGAGCTCGAACTTGGGCATGGGGGCGACTGTCACGCACTTATTGATCTGGAATTTCGACGACCTTTGCTCGGCGTGGACCTGGGCTACACCCAACAACCTCAAGAAAATTTGGCGAGAGTTCGACTGGAAGTTCTGGCAGGACAACGGACAGCGGGAGAATGTCAGCGAGGACATAGACCTTGATCCCCACTACCGCCAGATGCTCAAGGTAATTACCTCTTCGCCTTGATCAAAAAAAAATAATGCTGCTAACAATGCATGACCCAGTATCCCGATGCGCCCAGCAGCTGGTATATTGCCACCCTCGTCGCCTCGGTCATCACGGCGCTGATTCTCATTTACCAAACGAGTTCTACGCTGCCATGGTGTGTTCAGTTCACTTTGCCTCCGAAAGTGTACTACTCACGCCTAGTTTATAGGTGGGGCTTCCTCATATCCTGCATAATTGCCACAATTTCCATTCTATTCTTCGGTTCGCTTTATGCGATGACTGGCTTGCAGTTCATCATCCAGCCACTTGTACAGATGATCGGTGGGTTCATCCACCCCGGAAAGCCAATGGCCAACATGTACTTCGTACTATTCGGCTACAGTGGGTCTCCTTGCACGATTCTGTGGGGTTTACAGCCGATCATTCAACCTCTCAGACTCTGTAGTTCAAGCACAGCTCCTCTTGCGCGACCTGAAGATTGCGCAGTGTACGTCATTATCCAAAGGTCTAATTTCTTGGCTAATACATCGCTTCAGACACCAAACTCCCCCCTCGCGCAGCATTTACCGCACAGATCATGGGCACCCTGCTCGGATGTATCTTGAACTATGGTATGGTGTTGTGGATCTTCATGTCGTCTTCAGAACGTCTAACGCTCTGCGCTAGTGCTGATGAACAGTATCATCAATAACCAGCGTGACATCCTGCTGTCCGTGCAGGGCACCAATATCTGGTCTGGGCAGCAGCCTCAGCAGTACAATTCTCAAGCCGTAGCCTGGGGAGGCCTGAGCCACGAGCTTTTCGCATACGGCCAGCGTTACCAATGGGTTGCTTGGGCATACGTCCTCGGTCTTGCCATTCCCCTCCCATTCTGGCTCGTTCACCGCCATTTCCCGAAACTGCGCCTGGACTACCTTTACACTCCTGTCATTGTGTAAGACCTTTCATTCGTCGACCCCCGTGCAGCGCGAGACTCATCGCCCAAACTCTCTTACAGATACTACATCGGCTGGCAATCCGTTGGCATCAATTCCTCGAACATGACGTACTTCACCATCGCCTGGACTTCGCAGTGGTTCCTGCGCACACGCTACCCGAAGTGGTTCGCAAAGTACAACTACATTTTTGGTGCAGGTGTGTTGCTTTGTGCTCTGGCTATCATACAATACTGAGTGCAATCTAACTCTGTGTCCCTCCAGCTTTGGACGGCGGAACCCAGGTTATGGTGTTTATCCTGTCGTTTGCCGTGCTAGGCGCTTCTGGAAAGTCGCATCTTATCCCACAATGGTGGGGTGCGAATCAGGCCGGAAATTATGATCGCTGTGTGGTGCCTAGTTGAAGTGGACGCGATGAAGATGCGAGGGTCGGCATGCACGTTATCCTGATTATGTATATTACCATATCAGCGACTAAGACGGGCCTCTGAATATATGGCAACAGATATATTTTGAGGGTATAGAAGTCAAACATCATGGTCGCACGGTGGTCGCACGGAAGTTCCGCGATGACTGTGATAAAGAGAGCGGCTCCGTGCCGGCAGGCAATACGGAGCACTGAGCTCGCGAGTAGGCTGTGGCCAGATGACGAGAAGAGAGATGGAAGGGGTCTCTATCATATTGAGGCGATGAAGGGTTTGCCAGTGGCAGATGTGCAAATCACTGGGAAGGAGCGGGAGGAAGAGACGGTAATAGTCATGATGCGGCGCGTACTGTAGTGGATAAGACGCTGAGGCCTCGGGGATTTGGATAAACTGAAGGATCTGTACAAAAAATGTGATGGAAAAAGGAACACAGGTGTACTTGCGATGAATACGGTTGGATCGGAGGGTGATATAACTGGGAGGCCATTGCAAGCACGCGGGTAAAGAGTTCTACAGGTTTACTGGACGTTCGCTTATGTCATTATTCATCATCAACTCTTACACCGAAATCCTGATGTGTAGAGTGGTGTGCTATAGTAGTGGAAGTTGTTCCCGCTGAAAGTTTAATCACGTAGTGCCGTATGGTATTTTTTGAAGACGATTTTCAACAAGTGAAGCACCTTGTTCAACATTCCCTGATATAATTCTATAGAACCAGACGTGCAAGGGGAGGGCCGGGCGTTCGGTCGACAGAGAGTCATATATATATATTTCACGCACGCTAGGCGACTCTGCCGCGACGCGCGGGAAAAGTCAAAATCGAATCTCCGAGTTAGTTGTCTCGTTGCGCCTTTGCCAACTTCGTCTCTCAATTGGCAATTTGCCCTTATTCTTTCTGCACTTAAGTTTTCCAAGTCAAGCAAGTCACATTCTGATGGAAATTCCCAGGTGCCCCCAGGCACAGGTATGTTTACAGCTAATTTCAGAACGAAGGGTGTTTTCCAGTCGCGATTGTTTGGCACCTTTGTTTGTTTGTATCTAGATCCGAAGAGATTTCATATGCTGTATTGTCCAATCGGGTGTCGCAACTCTTGCCCTATGTCACTTGCTTGTCACCCATTGCTTCGTCGTTCAGCTGCTCACCTTGTCAATATTATTGCAATAAGTTGTACAGGTCCCCATCTGTGCTCACAGGACGAATCAAAGCTTAGTGAGATCTCAGGATGATGACACATAAGGTGTCCTGGGAGGCCAACTCATTTTGGGTGGAGCTACAATTCGGATCTAGATACGAACAAACAAAGTAGCCAAACAATAGCGACTGGAAAACGCCCTTCGTTCTGAAATCAGCTGTAGATATCTCCATCATCAGTCAGATCTAATCAGTGATAATTTGGCACTGTCATCAAACTCACAGGCAACCTGTCACGGGGCGCCACGAAGCGATCAGTGTCTTCTATTGTAGATACCACATCGCACGGGAGATTCAGTATGTCCTTTATGCACTCTATGTAGACAGGTGGCCCGACAGCCAGCCTATTGCTGCGTCATTTCTATTACAGGGTATGGGATAGTTCACCAGTTGGTCGTTCAGTTAGGCGGAAAGCAAATGTCAATCCTGAGCAGGTGACCGAGAAGCCGGCGCAGCGTTCAAAGAGGCGTATTAGATTTGGTAAGTTCAATTGACCCCCTTTGTCTAACTGTTAACTGGCAACTTTCGTAGGATCATCCAAAACGCAGTTACTCTCTCCAAGAAAGTCAGGTAAGTTTTTTTTTCTAAGTGTCAAAACAACAGTATTAATGCACGATCCTTAGCGGGTTCGATGAATAGACCTGTAGAGGGGAGAGTCAACAGCCCCTCTCCAATAGTCTTGCTGCATCTGATGCCAGCAACCCCATCCATCCGCTTCCCCCACCTGGAGCAGGGACAATGACATCTCAGACAAGGTTCATATTCCCTGCTGATGCGTTCGAACTGGTACCGCTCCGCAACCCCACTTCCCCAAATCTCTCATCCTGTTCGCACTCCATACTTTCCCTAACAAGAACAAGCCATTCGAGCTCCCCCCTCTCAAAATTGATGGTTAGATGCCAACTTCCAACAGCATTAGAATGCCGAGACATGGACGTGGGCAGTTCCACAGTTGTGGATATGATCTATAATTTTGAAGACAGCGTGAAGTGATTGCTGATAAAGTCCACTATCTTCGACTGATGCCTTCTTGCACCGCCAGTGGTAACATTTTCCCCGCTACCGTCCAAACGGGCATGACGCCGAGTGTGAGGCAAAGAGGTCAGTGGGCGCGATTGTACTATTAGTAAGTTTTCCCAGGCTGGGTTGCAGAGATGCACGTTGACCGGCCTACAATGCCTTACGTCGTCTGCAGGGCACTAAGTGTGTCACTCCATGTCATACGCACGGACTTGGCTCGCTCGTATTCCCAAGCGCAAGAACCAGTAGCTCTGCGCTCACGAAGCCCAACCACCCGGTGCGCTCAGCGCACCAGATATGTCATTGCACAACACATGACCTTTAAACTGCTCTGTTCTTGTCTTCTAATGCCACCAGTAGGATGCACCCATCGCTCTTCGGCCTACTACCGCTCGCCCTTGGCCCTGTCGTCACCGTGTCCATATGTGCTGCCTCTGCTATCGCCCTCTCCCCGTCATTGACGCCGTGCATCACTGGTCCCTGGTGCCCGCCACTGCTCACTTTGACGGTTTACGCGCTGTCCCACGCCCTCGCCCATTGTCGCCACATACGTTCTCGTGGCGTGCTTCCCCGCGTACTGCGTACACAGCTTGTTTCAGTGTCGTGCACATGCCCCATGCCACCGCCCCCTCCACCACCGCCGCCGCCACCACATGCTGTCCCCCCAGCTCTGCCGCTGCGCATGCAATTGTAGACCGAGACAGGCTCGCCCTTAGTATGTCCCTCGATTCTGCGGATGCCTGTCTACTACATTCGGCTGAACGCTTGACAATGTGATAAAGTGCATGCCCTTGCGAAGTCTCGGGAGACCGGTGCGGACCTTGTCCTCGCTACACTCTCGGCCTTGTCAAATGTGAAGCTTCCGCAAAGTGGTATCGTGTGCGTATCTCTTAACTTTCCTATTCGCACGACACTCTTCCTTCTGTGCTGTCGTCGCCGTGGCCATAACCATCCGACTGTGATTTCAGCAAGCTATCCCGCTCTGCCACACAAGCAAAGTTTTTGCCAACCGCAGTCGGCACTCCCAAGTTCCTACACTTCCCCCAATAAATTTGGCTGGCTCGAGAACAGGGTTACATATCAATAATCAACAACTCTTTAAACGAAGTTAGTTTATGCGGATAGACTGCTTGCTTCTGTTGTGCTCCGCTCATAACATAGATGTACTATCTCAGTCTTTCTGCTGACGACAGGAGTGTATTCGTAATGCCTACTTCTCCCACGTCGTCTGTCATTGTTCTGTGTGTGAATGGAGACTTGAAGACTAATGCGAAGCAACGTGCTAGTCATGGTATCAACAGCTCATACATTGTTGGAGTACAGATATGTGCTTGCATAAAGCTCTTTGTAATCTGGTTTGACGGAGCCAGGATGAAGTAGTGGGACAGAAATGTGTATAATTAAGAACTTGGCGCTGCTGGTGACAACATCGTAATGGGGACAGTGGACGACAATGAGATCCAGATGGACTACAGTGCGGCTGGTTTGTGAACAGCACTTTTACGATGCACAAGGAGCCGACGGTTGAACCTGCCGCGCATTATCAAAATGACTCGATATGTCTTCTTGAGAAATATTACGTAATTACATGGTATGTCAGGGAGGATTGCAAGTGCGTCGGCTGTGATTGAACCACCATGTCGAGCCTCGCCCGCGATGCCGCTGCCTTCAAGTCCACCCTCACCAACGTCGATATCAAGTCATGGCACTCTGTCTCTGTCTCTGTTGCTGCCACCACACCCGCCGTGGCTAGTCCATCGTCTCAGCCCGCTGCATCTGCCGCGCCCATAGAGGAGCAGGGCAAGAAGAAGAAACGTCCAAAGCCAAGCATGTCTTGTCTTCCTGACTCTCTCTTTTTTCCAGCCTCATTGACACAGGTACCCCCTCTCCTATACGCCCACATATAAGACGTCGTCTTCTCGCAGCCTGCGGACACCGGCACCGGCACGAACGTTAATACCCAGCTCCTTTATGCTGTGAACCACCTCAAGGCGCGTCCATCTACCCCTGCTCCCGTCATTTCTGCTAGCCGGGGATACCAGGCTGATGTTTATACTCTGTTCTGGTGTACACAGTCGGTCAATGGCCCGATGCGCCTTCAGGACATCGCAATCGTTACAAACACTCCCCTCGAAACCGACAAGGTCCTTTTCGAGAAGTTTAAATCGCATGAGCGCGTAGAGCACGACCCCAAAACAAACCTTTACTCCTTCCGCGTGCGTATCCCTCCTTATCTTACCCTCGGGCTCTACCCATATCTAATCTCCCGCCCGCCGCAGCATGACTACAACTTCCGCAACAAAGCCGCGCTGCTGACCGAGATCCAGCGCGCCACGCGGCGCGGCGGCGGCCTGTCCGTGCGTTCGCTCAAGGAGTCATGGAAGGAAGCCCCCACTGCGATCGAGGAGCTGGAGCGCGAGGGCGACGTCTTTGTCACGCGCACGCTCAAGGACGGCCAGATGCGCATGGTCTTTTGGAACGAGGTCAAGGTGCCACCGCCTACGCCTGGCGAAGAGCCCCCCCCTGGCAGCATCACAGGCCTCGGCGTCGAGAAGGGTGAGTCCTTTCCCTCGGCCCCACTCTCCACCCGCTCCTTAACCCCACATCTCCACCACTCCCACGGATCAGAGTTCAACGACCTCTGGCACTCGCTCAAAGTGCCCAATGACGTCGACCTGCTTAAACAGCTTGCATCTGGTGGGCTTTTCTTCCTGCTGTCTCCCTCATCATTTTGCTGACGATAAGCTGGGCCGACACCAGAGGGTCTGCAGGCGACGGCGTCCGAGGCACCCGTGCCCAAGGCACCGGCAGGCAAGAGGAGGGGCAAGAAGTCGGCGCCACGGCAGCGCCAGGTGCGTATCACGAATACGCATCTGAAAGGGCAGATCGACCTCAGCAGGGACTACGTCCCGCTGGGTAAATAATGCTATTTACCACTGGTGGTACATGGGCTTGGCTGTGGCCATCGAGAGTTAGGACTGGGGCACTGATATGTACTATCTTAAACACTGCGTATATCTCGCATCCATCTGTATCTGTAGCAGCGCAAAACATTTTCGCATTTTATGTCTAGAGATAATATATGGGACACTCTTCTTCTGCTGGCCACACTGCCGTTCCACTGCTGACTGACTTCGTGAACTATGACTAAAAGTAGCACGACAGAGGCACTGCATTTAATTTTTCTGCTAGTTTTCCCAGTCTTTTTTCAAGTTCTACATATTTTCTACGCCCTGTACGGACCGACACGCACACGATAACCACGCCCGCCCCCGTGCTATCTCCCGGAAAGCTCCCTGCAGACGTGCAGATACGCATCCGAGAGAAATCAGCCGGCAGCCATGCCCCGCGGACGAATGAGATCCAAAGAAACAGGATGAAATTGAGCGGGGGAGGTAAAAAAAAAAAAAAAAGGGGGGGGGGA
>QLPM01000185.1:0-23934 GCA_003314695.1 Albatrellus sp. MG142
CCCTTTCCCCCATATGTCCAATTAGAACCGACCCACGCACCGTCCGCATATCCGTGTTCATATGCTGCGCCACCACCTTGCAGCCCCAGGTGCCCGTTTCAATCCCCCTACGCGGTGCGCGCGCAGTCATGGCCCCCCCGTGCTGGCGCAGCAACCGGGACACGGAAAACGACACGCAATTCTCACCATTTCTGGCGACCTCTGCTGGCTCGCTACGTCGCCGAAATCCTGCACCCCCACTGCCTCGAGGCTCGCACGGGCGATATCCGCCGCTTGTGGACGGCACCATCCCCCCACAGAAGGTTCGCTAATGGTCAGGAACCGTCAGCCCGCCTCCCTGGCGGGCACGCTGAGCTGCTGAGAATCCGCGCCTCTTATCATGGGGTGGGGTGGCGGGGGCGTCTTCGCCTGCTTCCCTTGTGTTCCGTTCTGCTCCGGTGGCGCAGTGACCAAAGTACTCAGCCCCCGTCGACACTTGTTTCGTGCTTGACGGAGTCAACGTCGGAGTGTATACAACATG
This sequence comes from Albatrellus sp. MG142, assembly GCA_003314695.1. Taxonomy (NCBI): domain Eukaryota; kingdom Fungi; phylum Basidiomycota; class Agaricomycetes; order Russulales; family Albatrellaceae; genus Albatrellus; species Albatrellus sp. MG142. The sequence goes on from QLPM01000185.1 coordinate 521, forward strand.
ACTCCGCCCGTTGGTAATCCGTCCCTGCAGACGAGCGCTGCGGAGCTGCGGCGGTCACGGTGATAGTTGCTGCAGTACTGGATGGAGCGTTGATGAGCAAATTGTAGGCTTGGAATCTCGCACCGGAAACCGGGGCGTGGGAGCCATGAGAAATAACGTAGAGGCTTCGCTGTGCCAGCTCGGGACCTCCCCTGGTCGTAATTTGCTTACGACAGTGCAATCGATAATTCCTTGGGCGTTGCGCAAATTGAACTGTAGGCTAGCGCAGCCTCATATCACCGCGAGCCCGATATAGACAAATCGTATGAAACTTGAAGAGCGGGTGCGGATCGGGGCGATAAGAGCGGTGAAGAGGCCATGATCACAAATCACTGGAGCGTGTGGGCGGGGGAGGCCGGGCCTAGAATCAAGCATCCTTTCTTCTACCAAGGCTGATGTGGTCGCAGTCATCCTTCGGTCCAGATGCAGAGAGCGGAGCTTGCTCCCGCACGGCTAGAGGATCACTCATGGCAAAAAATTAATCTTAACACCGCCTTGTGATTCGCTGTGCGCAACTGCCGTACCGACGTCAGAGTCTGTCGCGTCCAGACAAAGTTGGACCGTCATATCCCTGTGCACGTTATATGGAGTGCGACTGATCGCGGGGCAATTCGGGAAAGTACCACTCCTGGTAGGGGCAAGCGCTACAGTGTTGACTTCATGGAACGACTGTGCGTGTCTTCTCGCTCGACATGGTCAGCGCGAAAAGCCGGCAAGACAGGATAATGTCCGATGGCACGGTACGGTCAGCTCTGGGTCATCTCGCATAATATGGGCACATGCTCACGCAGCCAGGAAAGATGGCTTTGCCTTAGCTGTTTTCGGAGTTGCAGGTCTGCCCCCAGGTCCCCGTCATTACCCACATCCTAGGACGTGTTCAACATGTCAAGGTCACTATGGGACGGTCCTGCGGTCCCCGGCGCGACACAACTACAGCAACTGCAAGCCACGCATTCTTACATCGGGAATACGCCACGTCAAAAATGCAATGACCCAGAGTGCACGCCATCCGCATGCCACCGCGAATGAGGTCGACAAGGACGGAGGTAGTTGTGCGTGTATTCCATGCGGAAGACCTGCAAGCTCCCAAGGCTTGGGCGGGTTGTCCGCCGACAAACCCTCGGCTTCACATGCCAGAAGACAAGGCAGTGCTTGACAATTGGCTATGCCCCCGAGCGTCTGGTGCAGGGTCTGTGTTCTATGCTGCCTGAACTCAGTGAGCGACTTTGAAATCTCCGTGGCTAGCGCAAGAATACTGGGCGGGAGCGGGCGTGACCTTATTTGTGGCGACATTGAATAGCCCTTAGTGGTTCGATGTAGAACAGCACGTGCTGCGATGCTGAGCTTCTCGCAATGAGAGCGCCATCCCTTCCTAGACAGGATACAATTGCTAAACTCGATGCTACGTAGTCGTTCGCGTAGTCGTTTTCGGCAAGCCCGGAGTCCCTATCAGTGCAGATGGCATATGCTCTCCCGTCGACTTAGCTCGAACGTGGGTACGCAATATAGGAACCTATCGTTCAGAAGCACTACGAAAGCTTGGGGTCCCCCTTTTTTAAAGAGACCGGTCGCCGATGTATACGGCTATCTAGAGTTTCTCGAATACGGCAGCTGAACAGTATAGCATAGATCACCTGTTCAACATCGTGTGAGGACGGTGTATCTAAAGGATAGCGTGCTAAGACCCACCGCTTCCTGGACCATACGGCATATCGTCGCTAGCTCAAAAGTGGTCGAGGACAATTCTCTTCACGGAAGCACGTTGACGCCAGCACCCTGCCGCGCGTCCAATCCTGTGGAATCAATGAGGTCGTCGAACAGAAGTTCGGTGAATTAACCTTGATCTTTAAGGCGCCTGCTACAATATAATTGATGTCACGATGTCTGCTCCTTATGCCGACATAGCGCCGGGTCGGGTATAATGCTGACGGTGTGAGAGGCGATCGGTCCGATAGACACAGCGTCATATGACCGGACGCTAGTGATCTGCCTGCTGGTGAATACATATAGTCTGGAGGACAGAAGGGACAGGATGCAAACGCCGGTAGTACCTTAACCCAGCCGCATCTATGTCCTGGTCATAGGTTAGCTCCACATACCGCCATCATCCGTCGTTGAGAGGGTGGCAGTTGTTACAGAGTTGTAAGACAGCTAAGCAAATCTGGAACTCACCATGAGTCACCATGATGACTGCAATAGGGAGGCTCTGCTTTGTTGTTGCGCGCACGGCCTGCTCGGGCACCCGTCACTGATATCGTGAATGCGATACCTTCGTAAATGGCAATTGATCCATTGTATAACGCGCCCGCTGTACGCATCATGGAAACCCGCAGGTGCAGTGACCGGACATCTGGAAGTGAGTGAGACCAAGAATGGCATGGGAGAGCCTCTTCTGGTGCAACCGCCATTCCAGATCTGTGGAGCTTCTAAATCCTACACCATGGACGTGCGTAAACGCACCTCCGTCAACTGCATTGGAGTCTAGCTTCACCCTGATGTAGGGAGCCGGAGCATGAATGATGCGATGGCTATATGCTGCCAACACGGGACTGGACTGTCAATTAGAAACGGTATGCTCTTCTGCTTACCGGTCGTCTTAGTCGTCAAGGCAGACGTGTCGATGCAATTAGCATAGTCGTGATCGGCCACATACCAAATCAGTGCCACGTTATAGTGAAGCTGATAGTTACGGAGACGGAGTGGGATCTTACTCAACCACACCGTCTCGCCCGGATTATAACGTCGCGTCCCATAATGGTCACTTTCGTGAGCATTCCGGAAAACAAGACACGTTGCATTGTATAACCTGACTAGGCATGGACTAGCCACACCAATTCCGACAGAAAAAGAAAAGCTGGCTCCTGCTTTCCGGGAGCAAGCTTCCAAGGACCACATTGAACTGAAGTAACACAATGGCTCGCACGAGCTGAGAGTAAATGAAGCATTTGTCCGCCCATGTCGAAGAGACGCCTCGAAATAAAAGTGGTGCAATGGGTTTGTTGTCAGTCGCCCTGCAGAGAACATGGCAAAGATGCTTGTACGTCGGAAGGAGGCCAATCGTTTATCTGTGGAAGAACCTGGGGAAAGGCTGCTGAATATGAACATGGACTTGTTAGACGCGTCTGACCGATATAGGCGCGAGATTGTTTGGAAGCTCACGTGAGGACTGGTCTTTGTTCTGTATTTCGCATGCGATGCAGTCGCTCTTTTGTTTTCTGTGTCTCATGACCCTTCTATGCTGTAATACCATGCACTCCTTCCCAGCTTCCAATGTGTTTAATTCCGACTGCCAGTGGAAGTGGAACAATAGCGACCGTCTGCTTAAATGCGCCATGCCAGTCCCTGCTCAGCTCCCATCGCGGTCGCTTCAGCTCGCGCCTGCCTTCTTCCTGACCTTCGTCCTGACCTTCGTCCTTCCTTGCTCTCTCTTCGTCTCTGATCAGTCATCGTTTGCTGTATCAACCGCTTATTCAAATAAAACTTAATTATCGGAGGAGCACCATGCTGAATTACGGCTCTGTAGCTGTGGCTATGGTTCATAGTCAGGTAATGATTGTGCAAGGTATGTTTTATGCGCCAATTTACTGCATGACCCGACACGCTGATCTATCTATCGATTGCCCAGCTGCACGCCCTCATGACCAACGAGACCGCTATCTGGACGTCTACACATTCATACCATTCTTCGACCGTGTCTTCCTTGCGTCCTCCGCGCCCTGTGCCCGCATCGCCTCTCACGATCTCCTTACAATCTTTCCGGCCTCGGACATCTTCCTCATGCCCGCGCACGACACCCTCGAGCTCCCCGAGAAGGCGTTCGGAGAGTTCACCGAGCTTAGTTCGCGTAACCGGAAGCGATGCGAGAACCTCTGGACAACGATGAAGGCAAAGCTGCGGTGATAGAGAGCAGCTTCACAGTCGCAAGGTGCCTGATACCGTATCCGCATTTAACGTGTCGTCGCTATTTTTTTCCCTGGTTATTTCATGTCTTTGGGTTATGGTCTCTTTCCCTCCATATTACGCTGATTGTATCCCTAGTTATGTATCCTTTAGGAATCTCCTCACATCACCTTATACCTGCTTGTTCTAAGCAACACTCAGCACGGCATGGTTTTTACTTTATCATCGTCATACTCCCTAGGGGACTGGAATGACATACTATACTTTGACTCTCATGTTGGGCACAGCCCACTTGTGATCTCTGCTATCGTCGGAGGAACGACCATCAAACGGAGCGTAAGTTATAGTATTATTATCCGACCACCCATTCCACGGAACTGCCGCAACTCTCGAGGTTCGCCCGGTAAGTTCGTCAACACCTTATGCCCTGGAAATTTCTGTCTTCGCAGCGGATTCGGTGCTAAGGTGCAGGTAATGTTTCTTAGCAACCGCGAGATCTGGCAGCTTATGTTCCGCAAACGTTGGTCTGGTGTCCTATATTTCAAATTATATGAAGCTGTATGAACATCATGTTGCCTCTTGTTTCATTGGGAGCGTACTGATCATGCGTACAGTAGTCGAACTATGGCTGTTAGCACAGCATCACTGCCGTCCAGATTTCACCCTTCATCTCGGGAATGGAGGGAATTATTCCTCGGGTATGGATACAATCATTCTTCCGCGGAATGTGCGTTTTCACATCTCGGTTTGTCAACGCGGACAGATCCACCGTCACTCCTGCAGTCTATTCCGGATCGCAAGCCCATGAATCGGCGCGGTGCTATCCATGTCTAGTCACCAGTCACCCAGAACCTCCCGAGCCTTGTCTACGTCAAGTTGACTACATCTAGAGCTTAGATCATACTCGGCTACAGCTAATCATCCGGGCCAACATGCCCGCTGGCCACTTTGTAGATACGAGTACTGTGGGCACAGCATCTCGTCCTGTCCCGTTCCTAACAGTAGCGCGGCAAGCGTCCCGCTCATGACGGGGTACTAGGACGCTAGAAGCCGCCTCAGGCTACTGTGCGATACACTCTGATTTCTATGGCTTGCCGAACATGCGTATATCTCCCTCCTGTTCATCGTCATGGCAATGACAGTCTGGTGATACCGGGGGCGTCGGTAGCATGATGTCATGTCGCGGAGAATGCTAACAACCTCCTGACAGCCAGCAACAGAAGACTGGTGCTACCTCATATACCTCCGAGTGAACAAGACGTATCGTAAGCGGGAAGGATACCCCGAACCTTACCTCTCCATGCCGTGAGGCCCTCCAAAGGATGCACGGGTTCCATGACCGCTTCCATATCCAGCAACATCCATACCACATCGAAGTTGTATCAGATAGCAGTGTATTCGCCAAGTTCGCGTGTCCTCATTCTCTCCCCTTGACAACTCGGTTGGGACATTCACAGGTCGTAACGTGGAAGAATTCGGATACCATACCATTTAAGTTCCTGTTTCCGACGTTGCCGGATCTGCGTTCACAGTCCACCATTCGAGGCTCGTCACAGTTTGTTACGGTATCCTATGAGGATGAGGATGAGCTAGGCGACTTCGAAACTTTATTTGATAGACTGCATTCAGATGCTCCATCTGGTACATGTGGTCGAACAAGGACACTCTGACGGTGACAAGAATACTTCAACGATGAAGGCCGTCTGAAACACATCGGATCGGCCGCTTATTTGTACGCGATAGGCCGTCTTTGTTTTCATTGATGACTTCCATTCCGCAACCGTCGTAAGGCTTGTTCTGAAGACTATCTTCTTCAGAATATGATCCGTTAGCTTGAGGAAGGGGCATTAGATCTGACTCGCCTTCGACTTAATGTTATGTGGTGTTCTTTGACACCATGTACCGACATTAGAGCGTATGTCTGCAGCCAGGGCCCAGGAAATCGACATCCTGACTTCTGCCAACGCCCAAGAGATGGAAATACCTACTAACGATATGTACCCATGTCAACACTGTTTGGCCAGATACGCGAGTTTTTTGCGACTTTGGGAGTATATCTTATCGATCGTCATTGACGATTGGTATGCCCTGTTTTACACTAGCTGGACGGTCCAGATAATAAACGAATAGATATGTAGGTGGCGTACAACACAGGATATACAAACAGAGCTGTGGACGGATATAGATAACCAAAAGGACTCGAAACCCAGGTATAAGATAGAATGACAATGCGAGGAAGCCCGTGTACTACGCGGCTGGAGAGGCGTTTGGATCACGATACACCTGCGGCCGATGGAGGCATCACTATGGCATATTATAAGCGAATAACAAAGGACATACCTTCAACCCCCAGATGTTTCCGACCTTGGTGTCCTCATCTTCCGCTGATGTGCTGGAAGCATCTGTCTCTAACTTCAGCCCACGCTCATTTGCAAGGTGCAGCAAACAGATGAAGCAGAAGCTGGTGCTGATCTCTGCCAGTTTATCTTGGGGATACGAGCGTTGCAGACCATTGATGACATTATCGAAAACTCGTGCTTCGCTCGGATCCGTAGGTACAGGCTCGTTGGCATCCTTGAGCACACGGTGGCAGTTAGTTCACTGATTAATGTCATATCGTTAACAAAGCACACACCACTTCATCAGCATCATCAGGCTTTGGCTCGGATACGATGATATTCAAGTTCTTCCAGATGTTGTCCTTCAGTTTTCTCACATCGACACGTTTGGCACGCTTGGCATAGTTGACAGTTTCAGGCCGGACGCGCCGTGATTGGCCTTGAGTTGCAGCAAGCAGATCCTGCTCTCCAGTCTCGACACCCGCCGCTGGATCACCACCTTCACCATCAAAGGCATCGTCAAAGCCTGGCCCGTCGTCGTCATCGTCGTCATGGAAGAACTGTGTGTTGAAAGGTATGGCGCCTCCATCAACAGCTGTACAACGAAAGAGATTAATAATGCTGCCTTTTAATAGATCAAGTACAACATACTTTCGTCAGCATCATCATTGTTGCGAATGGCTGCTTGATCGGCGGCAGCTTGCGCCCAAAAATTCTCGTCAATTTCACCATCGCCATTGTCATTGAGGGGAGCACGTTGCCCGCGCATCTTAAGCTACCAAGGAAACAGTGAGAATACAAGAATTTGAGCGATAAGGTATGCCTTACAGAGAACTTGGGTTTCAGGAACAGGGTGACAAGCTGTCGGCTGGAGAAGTGCATGTCATCTGGCAGAGTATGTTCATCTCTCTTTTCCTTTTCCTTTGACTTTTTGTTTTTTGCGCCTTTCCGGGTGGTATTAGATTTTCCGAATGAAGATTTCGGCAGTGTGAGGGCTGCGCCTCGAGTGACAGGAGCGAATAGTTCTTTCGCGATTGCCTTGACATCCTTATTAGAGGGAGTGAGGAAGTCAATCTTGAAGGCTTCCTTCCGTTCCCGCCTTGGCTTGACAGCGTTCGCGTCTGGTGCTTCCGCTAACTCATTGTCTTAGTGATGATCCAGAAGATAACAACGGAAGCTTACGTCTCCGAACTACTTTTCGCAGCTTCCAATGTTCTGGACCGGCCCAGTTCTTCAAGAAGCTTTGGTCAAAGTAGTCCATCATGCCCCCCTCCGCATCTGCGTCGGTCATTGCCATGACAAAGTCCCGTTCGTTGGGCATGCGTCGCGGATCAAAGGGCATAAAGGCGCCTGTGCCCACCCCACCAGCCTGTCCCGCTTGTGCACCTACAGAGCCCTGTTCACCGTCTTCCGCACCAAAATTATCAGGGCTCATGCCGTCACCGCCATAGTCGTCATCTATCCCTTGGTCACCAACAAAAAAGTCCTGCACTGGTAGCGGGTCTCCCGCTATGCCATTGCCTGCTGCAGCAAAACCTCCATCGTCGTCATCATCGATAATGATCTGTGGGCTATCGTCAATGAATAGTGGGGCTTCGCCCACTGCGAAGGGGTTCTTCGAGAAAGAGAAGTCCGCGAGCGAATGTGCAATCGATTTAGAGTCCAGCTCATCAAGATCGGGAAGGAACTCCTCTGCGGGTGCAGCTTCAGGCTGTGCACGCGATGTATAGAACGTTTAACTTACTGCGAAGGAAGCTAAGATCTACTTCATCCTCGGGTTCCTGAATATCTTCATCATCGCCATCTCTGCCCAATGAATCGCTCGCATCGAAAATGACGCGTAGACCGCCTTCAATGCCCACACCTATACTTAAGTGATTCATGAGCAAGCCATGAGCACCGCCCTCGTCGAAGTCGGCACAAGTCTTGCGAAACAAAGGGTCGACACTGAACTCGAGGTCCAACTTCTTGCTTCTCAGCTGAGCTACATTCTTTGCTAGCGTCGACTCCGACCGATGTGCCTTAGCCCTCTTTCGAGGTTGAGACGAGTCTGGGGCATCCGGGTTGTCAGAGCCAGCATCCTCCTCATCAACGTCTCCCCTCCCCTCAGAGGCAAGGTTACTAAGTAGCTTCCCCGTCTCCGTACCCACACTGTCAACACGGCTGGTCCATATCTTGACGCAACCATCCAGAGTGCTCGACGCGCGCTGAAAGTTGATTGTATTGTCCGTGTTATTCCGCAGTAGTGACATGTCATGGAAATAATCAATCAACGCGAAATTCCACGAGTTGGCAGCATTGATTTTCTATGATACAATATTGTGATGCAGAGGTAAGGGATAAGCCTTCAGAGAGCGCGAGCACATACGTTGTCCATAGCCATTTTCATCCACTCTTCGAAGTTCGAGTTCATCACGTCCAGCGGAACATTGATGACCGGTGTCTCGACGACGGACATGAGTTGTTGTTTCTGTCGCGCCTGCGCAGTCCGAGAGCTCTCCGCTGCTTGACCGTCCGCGTTTGGCCTGGAAGGACCCACCTCGGGGTCATCAATCACAGCCACCTTTGCGCTTTTCCTTCGGCGTCGCTTCTCCGCGACATCATCGTTGATGTTCACGGTCCTGAGCGGGGCTCGTCCCTGCGGGATGTCTTCAGAAAAACTCTGGTCTTGGGTTTCGCTTATGCGTTTCCGAGAGCCCTGTCCTTTCGCAGGTCGTGGAGTCTCTTTTTCTGTATCTTCGTCAGAGTCTTCGTCAGCATAGAGAGGTTGAGACTGTTGAGAACGATGAGCACGACTTGAACGCGCCGTTGTTGCCATTGTGGTTCACGTTTGAGTTACGTGTGACGCGACGCGTATCGTCGTCTGCCCACGTGATCCTTCCCGCCAATGGCAATGGCAGATAAAGAATCTGACAATTTTGGAACACTTGCGCTTGTCGCGTTTAGTCTGCATGGGTAACACAGATATTTGCATCCCCCAGACTCGCTTGCTCTAGTCTCCCTCACAGACTTTATACCATGACAAGTATGAGTTTGATTTAATGGAATGTTTCTTTGTCGAGGGAAAATAGGAACGTATATAGAATAGCTGAGACGAAAGCAAGTGGGGTACAAATTATAGAGACCATCATCCATGCGAACGGACATCGAATGTAATGTATCATTTCTCAGAGATTCGACAACGTCGATTGCCAACTTGAAGAACAAGGACATGCATCACAATGGAATGGAAACTGTGTAAAATACAATGTCGGTGCAAAGAATGACACGAAGCCTGGCGAACTACCAAATTTCGCTCTCAAACCTCTCCAGCACGGCGCCAGCATCCTCCACATCCTTTTGGGCTTTCTTACGCATGTAGAATATCGGGCAGTCTTTGCTCGTGCACAGGACATCCTGTTCTAAGAGATTAGCTCATTTATCTAGCTATTAGACACGTAGGACTAGCCTGGTGGAGCGATCCTTGACACCGTTGGCATTGCGTCCAGAGGCGAGAGAACCTGACTTGCATCTCAGATGTTGTGTAAACCTAGTCGCAGTCAAACAAGAGTTAGCACAAGACGCGGTCTCCACAATAAATGCATACATGTTTTTGATATAGCTCCCCTAGCTTCGGTCTGCAGTTGTTACAAACAGCACCGTCTGCGGTGGTTGTGTTCGGACAAGATGCGTTTGAACTGAGATATGAACCTACTTTTAATACTATTATTTGCTCGTAATGGCGTCTTGCATCCCAAGCAAGTGACAGTTTTCACTGCGAACTTCATGAGGCCGCCCACACTTGGTGTTGCGATCTGGATTGTCCGGGTGTGGTCACCAGAGACTGTCAAGAGACGCCTAAGCAGGAATGGCTTGTAAAGGGTAAAGAACCTACGTAGCGAGGATGCTTTCTCGCCTAGGATAGGCTCGAAAATGCGCATAAGGGGTTTGGAAAGCTGATTTTCGAGGTAGTATTTCGTATCGATCGGGATATTGTTCTCGAGCACATATAGCGGATCTTCAGACTTTTCGTAAGCAGCCGCACCTAGTCATGTAGTCAGCCGGGCAAAATCAAAAAGCACTCGAGTTCGTAAAGCCATACCCTTTATACCCTTGACAATGACATATGCAACACGATCGCCCAACGCTGGCGCAGAACCTAACTGAACAGTTAGAAGCTGTGGGGAATGGGCAGTAAATTGGCGTACCAGCGTCACGCTGTTTCATCCGCTCTGCTAGCTCGACATGGGCTTGCTTCGCTGCATAGTCTGGTCGCGAACATCATCGTTACACACCGAACATGAAAACAAGGTGTTCCATGTACCTGCTTTTGCCAGGGCTTTCGTGATGACCAGCTGGGACATGTCTACCTTGTTCTGCAAGAGGTCAGAGATGATCTGCTTTGTGTAACTGAAGAGCAGCGTCAGCACGGCTCGGCGGGGTTCACCAATTTACTTACTCTTCAGCGCCCTTGACGTCTCGGTCGATCAACATCTTGTGGAGGCACGTCTCGATGACTGTTGATACAAGACGACAGTTGTCTCGCCGAACAGTCTAGTACGTAGCAGTTAACACAACCAAGGACATAACATGCTAATTATTCTCACTTCAATACCCTTAGAGTCCATCTTGTCGTATGTCTCCGATTTTGTCCAGTACAGGCCTGCATATCGCTTCTTGCTGATGAGCAGATATGGGAAATACACCTTCTCGAATTCCAGCTTGATAGGTTTGATAAATTTCTGAGTGACAAATTCGGCGGCTTCGCTGCCTATCCAGTGAAGCGGGATAAGATACGATGTTGTTCTAAATGCGAGCCAAACGGGAATACCTAGTGTCATGACCCTATCCAGCTCTGTTGGTCCAAATTTAACCATGACAGAGTCCGTATCGCCATAGATGATCTCTGCATTATGCGTATGGCCGTTGGCGATGCAGTACTCGGCCTCAACCTCCTACAAGCAGAAAGCGTGAATAAGACACAGAACCACATGCTAAATTAATTTGAGCCCACAGCTTTCGTTTTCTCAATCATCTGCCGACCATAAGCCGTGACACTGGATGAGATGGGCAAGCAAGGAAGTTTCCCAATGGTTGCACCTGTAAAGCCGTAGACGGAGTTGGCACTGACCTGTGTAACAAGATTAGCGATTCGCGACTCGTCAGTCAAATTGACACCAGAAAACGCACTTTCAGAGCAAGTTGCCGACCGTCAAGAACGGCACGTTTGAAAGGATCGGTCTCTTTCTTCAGATCTGCCTTCGCCCGTTTCCGCGCACCAATCAAGTCTTCCAGAATGGTGGGAAGGAGTCCCTTTCGTCGCGAGGGTGTGGCGAACAAGTCTGCATGGTTTTTGTCAAGGTCAATGTCGCCTCCCTGGCACGCAGAGCTAACGACGCACCGTTATTAGGGGTCTGGATATAATCCACATCCTTCTGCAAGTTCAGGCGATCGATCGTTAATTTGTCCAACAGTGTTGTATAGCACAGATTGTGGGCCATCATGATGGAAGGGTACAAAGAACTGAAATCGAGAGTTGCGATTGGTACATCGTAATATCCTTTTCTAGGTTCAATGACGGTTGCACCCTCGTACTGTTCATCGGTCCCTGTTCAGCCTGTCAGCATTGGTGCATATCAAAGTCGAAATGCACACCTTCTCCTTTCAATGAAGGGATCACATAATTCTCTTCGTTTGCTTTCCGAAAAAGCTGTGACAGAACTTTTATGGACTGCCCTCGCGACAAAAGATAGTTGAAGGGTACGCCAGTGACGCGTGCCATTTCAGTGTAGTTCACAAAGCACATCAACTTATCCATCAGCCGTTGTGGAAGGTAAGCATCCTGCATAAGGATGAGAAGTCGTTTCAAATGATAGCTAGAGATGGAATACCTTCAAACAGTAAACAGCTAGACGTCTCCGAGATTCCGAGGTGCCGTTCTGCAACTCTGTGATGACAGAGTGGTGAACATCCTCTTTTTGCTCGCCTAAGAACTGTGAGCAAACCGAGTTCAGCGTATAACTACGCAGTTTGTGTTCTCGTTGCATGAACTGAAGCACATCCAACTGCAATCTGCCTTCTATAATAGTTTCCTTTGAGTCACGTTGGCCAAACGCCTTGGAAGAAAAATGGGTATCTTTTATTTGCGTGCGGGTATCTGGAAAGCAAGATATTAATTCAGATGTGAAAGACATTGGGAAGCTGATGGGCGTACTATGGAGACGACCAAGATAGGGGAACTTATCCGCTTTGATGGCTTTGGCACGGTCAAGCAGATAAGGCAAATCGAAGTTGGATATGTTGTATCCAATGATAAGATCAGGGTCAACCTTCTCGACAAATTCGCGCCATGCTTGAAACAAATCTGCTTCGTCATCAAACGAAAGGACCTGCGAGCCCACAATATGGGCACAGGAATTCAACGTGAAAATGTTTCGAATAAAAGGTTTGTTTTCCCCTGCACTTTCGTATTAAGGAGCTGTCATTGCCAGCATTAGAAAGCTCCTACCTTGACGGCTAACCATGTTAGCAATCTGGATCACAGGATCGATTTGGGCTTCAGGAAAGATGCCTTTCCGACCCGCGCACTCAATATCAAAGCTCAGAATGCGGACTGGGGCGATTTTTGACCAATGCCCATCAGGCGCATGAGAAATGAATTCGTTCCACCTGGGGAGGATCAGTATGACACCGATGATAATATCAGAACATGTATATTTTACTTTACAGTCACTTCCATTTGACAATGAGACTTTTTCCTCGCACGTTCCGTGAGCTTATACTTGCCAGGAGGTAGTTCAATCCAGTTCATCCCGACCACCTGTGACAGTTCGGAAAAGGAGGATGCCCGAAGAGTATGAAGAGTACCTTCGTGTCGATCATGAATCGAAGCGTATATGCAATGTTGCTCTCATAGGTAGCAACAGGACCTTGAAAAAAATCATGAAAATTACACTCTCCCCTCTCGAATAAGCGTAAGGGTCCCGGGCAGTTAAGTTGCTTGTTTTAAAGAGAAGCCAAGAAAACACTCATCTCGAACTCTGGGGAGCGCCTTGGGTTCGGTAATGAATATCTTGAGAAAGAGCACGTTGTCATCTCCTTTGTAGCCCCAGAGGCTGCGCTTTGAAACCAGAACGAGGCTGTGAACAGCGGAGGTACTTGCCTGCAAATGACGGTCCGTGGTCGAAAAAAAGATTAAACGAAGAGACACGCTTACATTGAGGTAATCTTTGAACGGCGATAGATCATTCTCAGTAAAGCCTCGAGGTACTGAAATGTAGAAGTATGGTAGAAAATCGGTGATATTGGCGAGAACACTGTGGCCATCCTAAGGAATGATCGTCAGCCAGAATGCAAGTATCAGGATCGTGCATTACCTCTGTCACTCCGAACATGCGTAATTGGATGCTGCCGTTTGTCCCATTTGTTGTCTCTTCCACATCAATTTGTTGGAAGACTGGGACGAGTGTAAGTAAGGCGGAAGCTGGTGAACAGGGCGTCGCGCACCTAGTCTGTCTTTCGCCTCGTCAATTGTTGGGACAGCCGGCCTCGCCCAGCTGTCCGAGCCACCTTCGGCATCTGTCGCATAGAGCAGATGTCATTTACCACGCTAACTGGGTGTCGTCATGATCAGGCGCACCTGTCCCTTCAGCCGACTCTTCCTTAATCCGTTGAAGGACATCAGCGAATGAAGATTGACTCCCCAAAGACTGGGCCTGGGAAGCTGCGGGAGACTGAGTGGCGAGCTTTCTCCGTTTCAGTGCACGCTCAGCGTTGTTATTCTTGCCATCCCTAAACAAGTACACGAATGAGACAGGCGCATCCTACAAGGTCCTTAATGACGCGCGTGAAACGCACCGCGTCTGGGTGAGGATTTCCTTAGCCATAGTAGGCACTATCTAGATCCGTTAGCACAGGTGGAGAGTGAAGATACTAAGTGAAAAATTCAAAGTTTGGTCGAAAGAAATGGAAGTAGCGGCGCACGTTATAGGCCAGTTTGACGACGTCTGACCCGACGCGCTGTGATGCCGCTGACGCGGTAATGACACGTGTGGCCTTGTTTATTCAAGCCTCGGTAGAGCCGACGTCAGCAAGAGACTGTCATTACTGTAATGCTCAGTACGTTGGAGTTACAAAAACCATTCTTACTTTGCAAACTCTGACAGTCCCCCTTTCGATTGCCTTGATTTCATGAAAAGTGAGAACGAAATAAAAGTAGTAACGAATCTTGTCCTTAAGCAAATATTATAGTCATGTCTTCTAGCTATCTCCAGCCAGGAGTTCACCAGAGGACCTTTTTACTTTTTTCCAGTTATAATACTTCGGGAGATATAACCACAACAATCAATTAACATATATTGTAGCTATCGGTATTGCAATGTGCTGTGGCTGAGTAGAAGTCCATACAATAAGTTGCAAACACCGCGCGCAAGAGGCTAGTGCCCCTTCTTGTCAGTCAAGAACCGTAGATGCCATGTCCGCGGGGGAAATATACAGTACAGTCGCTGTTTTCACGAGGAGTCACAGGTAAGGGAGTGTGTTGAAAAATCGACGACAACGGTACGGCACCCGCGCGCAGCGCGCTTGCCCAGGTCAAGAGCAGCCAGAACGTGGGCAATCGCGTGAGGAAAGTACAGAGGGGGGGGGGGCTAATTTATATAACTAACGACCCCGCAGCTGCGCTCGCTCGCAATCCCGACGGCTCCCCGAATTTCCAAATTCTAACAGAGTGGGCTTGTAAAGAGCAATCTATCAAATGAAAAGAACCGAGATCAGGTGAATATATTCAACTCGCACGCCCGCTGAAAGCTTTGAGGCGTGCTTCTGCTGCTCTTGCTCGCCGCTCCCGCTCCACTTTCGCCCTCATCTCCGGCGACAGTCCAGCAATCCCCTCAGCCGCTCCTGCATTTCCCCCAAGCTTTCGCGGCCCGTTAACATTCTCCTCACGCTTCGGCTGCGGTTTGACCTCGACCACCGTCTCCATCGGCGTCTTCTCGCGCTCTTTCTCCCTCGCCTCTCGCTCTCGGATTTTGTCTTTGAGCCCCTTCCGCTTCACCTTCTTCTTCTCGTCGCGCTCTTCCTCCATCTCTTTACTCAGCACGCTGGGTACGCGTGCAGCGCCTAGCCAGTCCCACCAGTCAGGGTGTACCCCAGCACAGCGGCGGAAGACATCACGAATGGCACGATGTCGGGCTAGATCATATGCCGTGCGTCTTGTACTACCCTGCGTTGGAGCCGCGTCGGACGCATCCGAGGCCTGCTCTTGTTCTGCAGACGCTGCTGCAGGAGCATCGATCGTGGGATCTGCACGGGCCTCTTCGAGCAGCCATATCGTGACTTCTTCCTGTCCCGAACGTACCGCAAGCTGAAGTAGCGTTGCATACCGTTCGCCAGTCCACTCAGGTATGCGGACGTCTATCCCCCCCAAGCTCTGGCCTTCTCGCTCCCAAAAGGTTTTTAGGGCACCCAGGCGGCCCTTCGTCACCATGTCAAGTAACCGGGTCCACTTGTCTCGCAGAACTCCTTCCTCCTTTGAAAGCTTCGGCTCTTTCTCCTTGTCGTGATGTACCAGAGCTAGAGCTGGTTGAGGTTTGGGCTTGGGCTTGAGGAGGGAAGCAAGGAAGGCTTCGTCCTGGGCGCGGAGGACTTCCTCGGTAAAATAAGTTACTTTGACTTGTGTAAGCTCCAGAAGACAGCGTGAAAGTTCGGATTGTGTCTAGTAGACATGTGAGCAGATTTAGACAGATCGACAAGGAGTGCCATACCGGGCGTCGAGTGGGGAAAGGGAAAGTGCGAAGCCTCTCATCACCTGATATACAATAGGCATCATAAGTACTTACGCCATTATTGCTGAGGATGATATTCTAGCTCACCCTTCGCTATCACTGCACCATCGTAGTCCAAGAATATGCGTCTATTAGAGGCACTGGCTCTAATCCAGACTCTTTCACATTGCTCGATCTCATCCGCCCAATCTGAAAGGAGACTGCGAATGTCCTGATCAAATCTCAGCAAAGAATGGCAGTGATGAGATGGACGGTAGAACTTACTTCGCGAAGCGCCTGTTCGCCATATCGACGCAGTTGAGCTCCAGCACTCTTCGCATTACCCTTCGCGTTGTCGTTCAGGGACTGCGAACCACCCTGTTTGCGTCTAGCTGTATAGTGCCACGTATGAATCAGATCAAGCACAAGCACACGAGTGTAAGGCAAGACCTACTAGTGTATCGGTGGAACGTCTTATGCCTCAACACCTCGGTGTCAGGCTTTGGCCTTTTCGGTTTCTTTTTTAGGCCAGCCGTCTCCTCTTCTTTTTCTGCGTCTGGACGGCTCACCTGGACGATAACACCGGCAAAATGACCGCCAGCAACCATGAACATAGCCCACTTTCGGCCATCTTCGCCGCCGCTCTGCAAGTCTCTGAGTTGATCTAAATAGTTGGATGACGGGGATATAGACGGGAAAATGGATTTGTACACCCCGATCTGAGTGGCAGGAGGTGAGTGGAACCAGGTGAGAGGTGTTTGCGGAAACGAAGAGTACGCGGACGATGGCGAAGGTGAGCGCGAAGCTATGCGTGTTTTTCGGACGAGGTCTCTAACCATATCCGAATTTTCAGAGTCTTCTCCATCTGAGGAAGATGCTGAACCAGATAATGAATCCTCAAGGCCTATACAAAACAGACAGGTTGATTAGTTCCACAAAGTAAGATGCACGCGACGCTCGACTTACTATCAACGAGATGCGTAAAGTCTGTTTCAGTAACGGCCTTCCCCCCACTGAATCGAACCTTGACATTATAGCGATGCCAGTCCGAGCGAAAATGTACGCGTTGCTCGTCTACATCTATGAACGTGGCGCCAAGGCATAGGTTACATGCCCTAGATCCAGAAGTAGCTTGTGTGGGTGGTATCTCCGGAGCGCTGGGTCGAAGGGGGGACACTTCTCGTACTTGAGAAATTATATTCCGGGGGGTCAAAGTGTTCAGCAGATCGGAAGGGAGAGAAAATACATGATAATGAGACGTTGGAGACATGATCGCGGCTGGTAGTGCGGGTGAACCGATGCAACGCTGAAGTGTGCGACGGCTGATTATATATTTGTTCGAGTGAACTTGAGCAATGTGTATCGGTGAGTCAAGTTGCAGCTGTACCGGTTGACAGACCGGGCAGGAGTTAAACCCAGTCACGGACTTCACGGATCGAAGATAGAATCTCAGATTACAGAGTGCGGAGATTGCCGGTCTTCGTCGCGTTCGACAACAACATGTCTACAGCTGGGCGTAGCAGACTTCTTACATCTCTTTACCATTCGTCTTGGGCCGATCGATACAATCATGGTCTCCTCCCCCTTCGCTGATCGTCCTGTCAAAAAGCTCGTTCTCTTTGATGTGGACGGCACTTTAACTCCAGCACGTCAAGTAGGTTGTTTGATGTACCCAATCATCTCCGACCTCTAAGACGTCCATAGACGGCATCTCCTGAGATGATCAGGCTCCTTCGGGAACTAAGGAAAAAAGTGGCAATTGGTTTTGTTGGAGGCTCTGACTTCTCCAAAATATCGGAGCAATTAGCCGTGGATGGCACCAGCGGTACGTATGTTCTCATCCTTGTCAGCGGTTCCGCAACGTGACTCATGCTTTTGGTAATCGTGCAGTTGTCGATGACTTTGACTTTGCGTTCGCAGAAAACGGGCTCATTGCCTTTCGGCTAGGACAGCCTCTGGCTTCGCAGTCTTACATCAAGTTTCTCGGCGAGGACCGGCACAAAAAACTGGTCAACTTTATCCTCCACTATATTGCAGACCTAGATATCCCTATAAAAAGGTACGCGCAACACCCCGCCTATGATCTTTATCCTTCTTGATCAAGACAGGGGGACGTTCGTTGAGTTTCGTAATGGCATGATCAATGTCAGCCCTATTGGACGCAACGCGACGTGAGAATTCAATTTTAGGGTATTTGTAGCCGAATGCTGACAGTAAAAGTATTCAGCATACAGGAACGC
This sequence comes from Albatrellus sp. MG142, assembly GCA_003314695.1. Taxonomy (NCBI): domain Eukaryota; kingdom Fungi; phylum Basidiomycota; class Agaricomycetes; order Russulales; family Albatrellaceae; genus Albatrellus; species Albatrellus sp. MG142. The sequence continues at coordinate 18,782 of QLPM01000185.1, forward strand.
ATCGATTTCGAAGCATACGATAAGGCATGTGGCATTTTATTTGATACTTTGCTATCCTAGTTTATACAGCACGTTAGGTGCACGGTGTACGAGCGGCTCTCGTCAAAGTTCTCCAGGAGAAATTTTCCGACTTTGGATTGACTTACTCTATTGGTGGACAAATATCGTTTGACGTATTCCCTAATGGATGGGACAAAACCTACGCATTGCGACACGTCGAGGGCGAAGGCTTCGAAGAAATTCACTTCTTTGGCGACAAGACGTACAAGGTGTGCACCACGCACGATGCATCTTAAATCGACTAACATCGCGGTCTTAAGGGAGGAAATGATTGGGAGATCTATAACGATCCCAGAACAATCGGTCACTCCGTGACGAGTCCCGAGGAGACAGCACGGATCCTTAAGGAACTCTTCTGGAGCTAGTACAGGAGATAATCGTAGGTAATTGTCTGGTACATGGTATTTTCCTGTGTATTCCCTCAATTCTGATATCTGTGCATCATAATCTCTTAGAGGGCAATATGGGTCCATGATGGCGTAATTTTGCCATGTTAAATTAGACTGATGCAAACGAACAAGAACAAGCTCCGTCCAAAAAAAAAGTAGTAGATGTGTCAAAACAAAACTGAAAGATGTTGAAAATATTAGAAGGATGAGTATCTTATACGCGAGATTTGGCTGGGTGCCTGTGAACCCATCAAGTATTCCTGCATGGCCTCTTTCCTTACTATTTTTGTAGCAGGGACTACAATATGTGCTGGCTTTGGTTGTTTGTGGTGACTACAAGTTCGTAACCACTGCCCGTGTTGCCAGTTTCCTCTGCACTCGACTCTGCTTCTTGAGAGCTCCCACACTCTCCTCCCCCACCCTGCCCCTCTCCATCTCCACGTCCAGGGCACACGCAGACAACACGAAACGAGCACGCATTTGTACTTGTGTCGTGCATTCTGCGTATGCCTTGTCTGCTCCACGTTCGCCAGCCTCTCTGCGGCCACCCCACCCTCTTAGACACTCAAGTACATCGACAACGGCGGGCGCACACGCAGAGGGCATGAGAAGAGTACACGAAGCGTGCGAGTTTCGCGTGGCCAGCCGCCTGTGCATCCTCTGTGGCAGCCAGCCTGACTAGTGCTTGGCTCCATCCCACAATTCAGCGACCCACATAAGCAGGGGACACGAAAAGAGCCTGCTAGTATTCATTTCATATGTTCTGCGCACACCTACAACCCGGTCACCCAGACCTCCGCCTCAGCGGCGACCAGTGTGGGCAACACTAAACCAGCGCATGTGTTCTCGCTTCATGCGCACAGCACACGCGTCCTGCCGACCTCTGCTCGCCTGCCTTCTCCCTCTGCAGTCAACACCCACCTACGGAATCTTACCCACCGCAGCGGCGGCCGGCGCACCTGCAGGCGACACGATGGAACACTTTCGTGCTCCATGCGCCCTCGGCATATGTGTTGGCTACCTCTGCATCTTCGGACTTGCCCTCCCTCTGTGCGACCCCACCCACATCAAGGCCACCTGCACCATTTATCACGACGGCGGCGGATGGCGTGCATGCAAACGACCCGAAACGAACACAAGGCGTTTTCATTTCGTGTGTTCTGCGTATGTGTCGGCCGCCTCTGCGTCCCCAGCCCAGCCATCCTGCTCCAGCCACCTGCACCATCAGCAGTGGCAGATATGCACGCAGATGATCTGAGACAAATACGCTTTGTGTTCGTTTCGGGTTTCTTCGTGTGCGCCTGCTGCTACCACCTCCCTGGCCCTGCCCCTCCCTCCGCAGTTATCCTTATGCACCTCCGTCATCAGCAGTGATAGCGGTAGCAGGCGTATATACAGATTGCTCGAGATGAGCACGAGGCATGCTCATTTTGCTTGATCTGTGTACACGCTGGCTGCCTCCGTGTCCCAGCCGTGCCCTTTGTGGCCACTCACATGGCAGTACCAATCATCTTTGTCACAAGTGTCCTGAATTCCATTTGCATACCACAGCTCCGGCATTATGTCTATAGGTATGCATACAGATGACACGAAAGTTCACTTCTTTAGCAGTATTATTATGTATTAACACCATTAATGTAAATACATGGAAAATACGAAATACCAAACAGTCAATCACACTCTCGAATTTCAGCCAGAATCATACCTGCACTACCATGCTTGCCTCTCAGGCTGCCACGACCAACCAGGGCTCCAAGCATTGCCAAGGCTGCCAACACTAAAACCAATGGACAAACCCCTCAAGAAAGGGATCCTGTGACCCTTTTATTGGAGGTTGAGGGACTTCGTTCGGGCACATGCATGGATGGACACTTTAGATAACTCACAGTCTCTTCTTGGAAGGCTGAGCTTATATTTTACTATACCTGTAGATGACTCTATGGTATTGAACAGGTGAGAATTATAGTAAGGGGTGACATAGTAAACCTGTACTGACCTCAGTCTCTCCTTGGAAGACTGAGGGGAAAAGGGAGGTTGTGTGAGAATATGAGAATCAACAAGCAGCAGCACACATGCATGCCCCGAGTTTAGCAAAAGTGCACTAGATGGACAGTTCATCTGTAACATGTAAGTCAGACATATGAACATAGGGAAAATAGAGTACCAGAGCAGCTCACCTCAGTATCGCACTAGACAGCAGACAACCAAGGTGGGCAGGCTCTCAATGTGCAGTATTTATATGTAAAGGGGAACAATGGAGAAAACAGGACATGGCAAAGAAAAACAGTAAAGCGTACGCAGTAAGTAAAAGCGGCACTGCGCCGCGCGCAGGAGGCAAAGCGGCCGCTCCGCATTGTGGCACAAAATATATAATGGCCACTACGCAGCTCATGGTGGCGTATCGTATTGTACTGTAATTTAGGCACAAGTAGAGAATATCCGGTAAAGAAATAGAAACATATCATGGGCTTCAAGTCCTTTGAAATTCCAACACATCAAATACATTACATGGTATATATGTTTTACCTATCCTGTTGCCCCTGACTGCTTACATGTCGTAAGTGACACCTCTATGTGTGCCCATGCATGTGTGCATGTACGCTGGTGCACACTGCTGCAATCCACGATGCCTTTTGTCACGAATGTGTCTAAACAAGCTTATGTACTTGCTTGTATCATATTAAACTACATCATCATCATCATCAGCTTGCATCTGCTATTCCCATAGTAGGGTAATTCTCTAAGACCAAACTAGTATGTCATACAATCCTCTAACCCCACAGCTCCTTTGGCCACACCCCATCTCCTCTGACAAGCCCCTTCTTGTCCAATTCTGCCAGGTGCAGGTCAAATGCATCCCAGAGAATTGTGTTGGTACATTCCATGGACCCAGGATCTGGTTTCCCAATCACTAGTGGTGGTTGGGATAGCACCAGTCTTCCTGGTTGGCCTTTCTTCTGGGCAGCTATGTCCCCTAAGACTGGAGGGGTATGAGAGAGGTCTGAGAATGTATCTTTGATGGCTTCATCTTCATCATCAGATTCTACATCCTGCATCCCCAACCGGCTCCATTTATGCCCTAGGGTCTGGCCAGCATTAGGTGCTTGGATAGCCCTTTGCTTGGGGTAAGATATCAGAGGGAGAAATAGCTGCCAATCTTGCAGGTTGCATAAGGGGGGAGGTGTGTCTATGCAACCCAAGGCTGATGAAGGCAAGTGAGGAATGGCCAGAGGCTTGACAATACCAGGTAATGTCTGTACATTGATGAAACCCTGGTGTGATGTCTCAAAGTGAGACACCAGCAGAGGCATTTTCATAAATGTTTCAGGGCATCCTGCAGTATATTCAGTACCTTGTACTTTTACAAAGAGAGTAGTGGAAAAACTGTGTACCATTGATTGGACATGGATGGAGAATATGACTGAGATGGCTGCTATCAACATGGTGACAGAGTGCTTCCAATGATTCATGGAAGTGACCAGAGCATTTTGAATTGTAGCATTCATAGACACCCTTTCAGATTTAATGAGCAACAGGGGCAAGTCAAAGAATAGGACTTGAGCTAGACATACCTCAAGATTTTCTGACAACCTGCAATGATTATGCTGATGCTAGCATTTTCAGTCAGCTTGGATTTGTACACATAGAAATAGCATAGAATGTATTTCTTGATTAGGGAGATGACAAACTTTTTGTAATGATGACAAGCTGTTCAATATCATAGAGCATCCACCCCAGTCACATTTTGATGCATTCATTGTTAGTTTAGACAAATCATTAACAGTGTCCTTGGTTATGATGTTTGGTATAGAAAACATTTGGATAGCAAAAAGCAAAAGAACAAGGAGTTGCAGTGACAGCAGTGGCACAGGGGTATTGGCTTAAAAGAAAGTTGCTGAGTCTGAAAAAGAGCGGACTTTCAAACTGCAAGCATTGGTGTCACACTGCCCCTGTCACAAACTGAGTTTCACAGGCATGTCACATGCCAATTAAGCTCTGAGGCTGTGAGAAGCATCAAACAATGCTTCAACAACTCTTGAAGGAACATGAGAAGCCAGGTGGGCTCAACCTAAGGATCACACAAAAGGAGAGGAGATCTAGCTAGAATGAACTGGCATGCTATTTGTTGGAGTTTAAAGGTCTCAGTTCATGGCACTCACACATGCAGTGTCTGTAGATACTCTGTAAGGTAGAGGTAGGTAAGAAATATGACAGGGAGTGTCAGGACACCTCTGGTCCTTCCCCATTTTTCCCTTATTTTTATCTATTTATCTGAAGACTCATTCCTTCGTCTTCATACTTACACTCCTTTGTTATTACATTATAGGTCATGACATCATAGGTGACCTTTATCTTATCTTACACTATCTTATCATATCTTATCCTTGTCTGATCTTTCCTCTCTATCTTATCCTGGTATGTTATCTTATCTGTTACGATTACCTGGACTTATTTTCTTTTCACCTTACTGCTTACCTGTAAGGGTTTAACACGCAGTCGAGCGGTCAAACACCTATACGGTGAGGTGGCAGAGCCCTAGGCGAAGTGTTGAACTCTGCTTTGACATCTGTGACGCTATCAGTCACTAGAGGACCTTCACAGGTCCATGGACTCTCTACTTACACTTTCATTCACCATTTTTGGGTATCCTTGTACTTACAATGACTCATTCCCACACTCAGTCATACAGTGACTCATCCCTTC
>QLPM01000189.1:0-10364 GCA_003314695.1 Albatrellus sp. MG142
ACCCCGAGTCTATCTCACGGTGCTGATGGCCTGGCGGCAAGTGAGGCTGCCGGTGATCCCCGCAGGGCATTCTGACCGCGGCGGATTGCCAGATTGTTTAGGCAGAACCTGATGCCAGTTGTGTCATTCAGACGCCCATGGAATGCTGCAGACGTGATAGCACTGGGGAATATGAAGCATGTGGATGAGTGAGCCGGACGTATGGGGACCACAGAATCTCCGCGTGTCCAGTAGGGGCAATTGGCTTCTGCATCGACAGGCCGCAAGGTAGGTGGCTGCTGCAGTGTGCCGTCTTACGTCCAGAGCAGGTGGATGTGTTATCTGGTGGAGATCACGCAATCTTCTTTTTTCGTCTCTCAGCCGTCGACACCGAGCTCAGGATCGGATGTTTCCTGCTGGCATGTGCACAACTGACCGGTTTGTGGTGCAAATGACTAGTTCTAGTCTCCCCCATGAGGAGCATATGCACAGATGCAATCATGGATTCTCACGGCGAAGGTCGTATTGCGTGCCCCGCCGCTCTGCTAAACTTATCGCGATAACGCAACCCTGCATGAAGCCTGGCCAGGGTTATAGTAGGAGTCGCCTCCCAATCGACGCTGCAAGGTCCCGAGCCTTCCGGTTTCCTCGGCTTGTCGTGAACGCACGGACAGCCGCACCATCCAGTGTCTGCAGTGACGGCAACGATGTCCCAGATTCAGTCGCGGAGAAATTCTGGTCTAGACGAGCTCCCCAAGAAGGGCGGCACTCCGTCCTCGAACGAGAACTCTGATGTTGTCAGCGAGAAGGACGATGAGCTGTACTCGGAGAAGGGGTCGGCCGACTGTGATGACGATGAAAAGGTCTTAATGGTCAATGGCGAACCTGTTGTCAGGAATGGCGCAGACGTTTCTCGATACCTCGTCGACTTGCGAGACGACGGCGACCCTCCCTTGACTTTTCGTTCGATCGTTCTCGGCACTGTCTTCGGAGGACTCGGTGCCGCGTTATACCAGGTAGTCCTCCAGACATGTCTGCCTCTTTACAGCACTGACAATTTCCCTGTCAGATTTATACCTTCAAACCGATTCAGCAGTCCATCTCGACGGTTTTCTTGCTGCTGGTGATATACTCGGCTGGATTGACCTGGTCCAAGGTCTTGCCTCGACGCTCATGGGTAGAAGGGACCCGTTTGGCGGGATTTGGATCGTTTATCGAGTTCATCAACCCGGGAGTGTTCAAACTGAAGGAGGTTCGTCGGTGGACTCGTCTCCGAGTCCTGTCGCATCACTCACTGGAACTGGCTTTAGCATGCTATTTCTTCCATTGTCGCGTCTACAGCTGCGTACGGAAGCTCTGCTGTTCTGAATTTTGCTGTACAACGGGTGAGTTGCATAGACTCTGTCCTTTTTTTTTTTTTTCAAATGAAGATCGATGTAATCGCACCGTAGCTCTACTACGGCACCCAGGTCAAGGCCACCACCGCCGTCCTGGCCACATTCTCGACGGCTGTATTCGGGTAGGCCATGTTTCATGACAGTTAATTGTCTCAAGCACTCTAGTTGACATCTTGACGAAGATACGGGATTGTTGGATTGCTCCGCCCTCTCACAGTCTATCCTAGCGAAATGGTGTATTGGACTGTAAGTCGATATTTATTCGGCGTCTAGAACCTACAGTATAAATCTGACTTATGTGAAGAACATGCCCCCCGTAGCCATTTTTCAGTGTAGGTGCATTGGCTACCGCTCTGCCCTTGATTGACGTCGCTGTGCTGTCCAGCGTTGCACTTTGATGACGGGGCGAATGCCAAACGCGTGAAAGTGTTCTGGATTGCCTTCGCGGCGATGTTCATCTACGAAATCATCCCGGCCTATATCTTCCCCCTGCTTAACGGTGTCAGTATATTCTGTCTCTCATCTCAGCACGCATCTCCGCACGTCCAAGATGTGTTCACTAACCTCTTTGGGGGTTCTGATGGGAATGAGGGACTGGGTATGTTCAGTCTGAGTTTTGACTGGCAGTACATTGGCTCGGAGTAAGTTTCCTTTCCGATAAATGCCTGTGATATTTCATACCAACGCGTTATCAACTAGTTTCATGAGCTACCCTCTTATCCAGCAAGGTGTGTGATACTTGTTTCGGAAGTCGTCCATAGTCAATGACGGCATTTTTTCCAGCGAACGCTTGGATTGGCTATCTGTTTTGTTACATCGCAATTATGGCTATCTATTACTCCAATACGTGGAACGTGAGTCCTGGCTCCCTTGCGTTATCAAACGCTTTGGCTTATGGCGGTGGAATAGTCAAAGTCGTTCCCAATGCTGTCATCTTCGCTCTTCTCAAGCAACGGCTCCACCTACCACCAAACGGCCGTTTTCTCCGGCCCCAACTTCCAGCTGAACGAGACAGCGCTGCAGGAAGTCGGGCTTCCTGCATTGACAGGATCCAACGCATGGGCGAACCTCACTGCCAATCTTTCTGTACGGTCATTCCTCTCTGGTCGATTTGGTTTTGAAACTCACTGATTCTCAGATCGGTGGTTTAATCGCGCATTGCATCTTCTTTTGGGGGCCATTTGTCCGGGATTCTTTCAAACATGCTCAGGAAAAGACACAACCCGATCCTCACTGGCAGGTACATCCACCAACTAGCGCTGCTCTCCCCATCAGCTTAAGTCATGACCTTCGTAGGCAATGCAAAGGTACAAGGAGGCTCCCTGGTGGTGGTACATGACCCTTATCATATTGGCCTTCTTTGCCGGTTGGTTAGAATGGACCTTCCGGAAGATATTACACTCATCTCGGTTAATATAGGTCTTATCGTCATCCTGAACGGAGATACTTCACTGCCTTGGTGGTCTTACATTGTTGCTTTGACCACTGGTGGTAAGACAAGCCATTTGTCTTTAGTTCCTTCACTCTAATCTTGCTGTTTTGTGCCTACTTCATAGCTTTTGTTACTGTAGGTTGCATAAATGTTCATCCGAGATAGTTGTACTTCAGCTTCCTCCCAGCCATTCTCTACGCTTCTGCGCGCTCGCATGGGAAATGGGATTGCAACGAATCAGCTCTTCAAGATGATTGCGGGATCTGTAAACCCTGGGCGACCGGTTGCTAATTTATACGTGAGTGAGACAATTCACGCACGGATGGGAGACTGACCTTTTTTTGGGCGTCTGAAGTTCTCGATGTGGAGTCACGACGTGGTTTCTACATCTATCGCGCTTGCTGGTGACCTCAAGATCGGCCAATATCTGAAGATTCCTCCCCGCTCTATGTTCCTGGCGCAAGTTTGGGGTACCATCATTGGTATACTCCATTCTCCGTGTGTTTGTCGCTTGCTGACGACCTGCTCTCTTCCCACCAGGTTGTATCGTAAACTATGGTTTATCTCTCCTATGTGCGAAGCTTTTGCAAGCAATTGACCTCATTCCTCAGTGGTCATGATTTCTATCACAAATGCAGAGGCCGATATTCTGCTCGACCCGCACGGCAGCAACGTCTGGAGTGGACAGACGATTCAGTCCTTGAACAGCAACGCGATCACTTGGTCGTTAGCCAAGCAACTATATAGCCGTGACGGGCCGTACTTCATCGTTCCAATGAGCTTGTTCATCGGGGCGGCGGCAACAGCAGGCCAATGGCTTATCTGGAAGGTGAGGACGGAGAGATGGGCTTGGCGTGATACATTTTACTTATGATTCACGATAGCGATGGCCTAAGATTGGACCCATTAAAGTCGACAAAATCATGCTTCCTATCATCTACATGGTGAGGAGTGCTCTGCCTTTCCTCTGTGCTTTTGATAGTGACTGAAATCTAACGTTGGATCAGTACTCTGCGTCGATGTCCGTCGGGGTCAATTCGACCATCTTCTCTTCTATCTTGGTTGGGGTAGTTTCCCAATTGTGGTTACGGCGGTATCACCCAGGATGGTATCGAAAATATAATTACATCCTGGGCGGGGCGTTGGACGGCGGCGCTCAGGTCATGATCTTCATCCTGTCCTTCGCGGTGTTTGGGGCCGCCGGCGTTCCCAGACCTTTCCCAGCGGTATGTTTCCTTAGCACCCAGGTCCAGCCAAGTCAAGGTAGTAACCCATTTCTTTCTGACAGTGGGCTGGAAATCCGGCAAAGGGCAATGTGGATTATTGTAATGGGAATGATGCTTTAGGTTAGACGCAGCGCGTACTTTTACTCATGAATGTTGTAAGCTGTTGATAATTGGCCGCACGGACCTCTTGTATTCCGAAGTTGGCGATCGCGACTAGTCAGCGGTCAACTAGTGCAGTACAGACTCTTTGACTGCTTCTTTTCACCCTCCGAGATCGAGCCTGGGCAGGTTCGGTGACAACCCTGAGTCCCTACGGATACCCCAGAGAAATAAGACCATCGCCATGGGGATTTGATACGTAGTGGTTGAGTCTGGCAAATAATTATGTGGCTATATCATGATCATCCTCAGAAATCAGCTGCGCAATGCGCAGCGCTCGGTCTACAGCAGCGGCCCGGGCATCAATGCTGTGTCATCTATACCATTGTACATAGTTTTGGTGAAACTTCCTTGGTACCTCGCACTACTCTCGCAACTATCTATCTTCGTCATGCCGCATCCGGACCTGCTGAGTGTTGTTGAGAATATAGCAGGCAATGCGTCTCTCGAACAGAAAATGAAAATTTATAGGCTGCACACTTCCATGAATGACGGATTCGGCACTTCCACAATGCGGAACGTTCACATTCGCGAAGTTTCCGTATACAACAAACCAGTTGAGCCCGCTAAAAAGGAGGGCAGGGTCGTGTGCGAGGTTGTCGTCACTGAGGGTATGTTGCCGGCAGCTCGCCCACTGATTGCTGTGCTCTCTCGTTATTTACTTACGTCGCACCCCAGATATGCTTAATACCGGTGATACCGTTCACGGGGGATGCTCCGCATTCTTGATTGACAAGTTCGACACGTCCTCTTCCTAGCCACATGCGATTGTAGTCTGATATTCTTAAAGTTGTTCGACGTTGGCGGTACGCCTATTGAACCCTACGGTTGGCGTCTCCCTGTCTCTTAACGTGGCATATCATTCTCCTGCAGTGCTGTACGTTTTCGCACATTCGCTCTGGTGGTCGATTCATCTCATATTCCGCGATCATAGCGGTGACAAGCTGACGATTATCAATACTACAATGGCCTTGGGCAGCCGCGCGTATTCGATACGTAGTGAGGTAAGGCCTCCTTGTCATAGCCTATTTATTGCGCTTCTCTCTAAACAACACTTCTCCTTGTTGCAAGATATGGAATGTGACGCGCCATCGCTTGGTTGCATCAGGTGTTCACCTAAAGATGGAGCCGTCAGCTCCTAAGCTCTAATAGAACTTTTCAACGGAGCTCATGACTGACAGTGACTACCTCCGTTCATACTACACGAGCGCTACTTACCTTTCCATGTTCACATACATATTAGACGGTACTGTATCTTACTTGCTTAGTTGCTGCCGTAGTGTCATATGGTTAAAGGGCAGCTGTTGATGGTTGGCATAGCGGCAACTTTGCGCATTTACACGTCAGATCGTCAAATCTGTGGAGTGACGCCAGACGGTCACGATCGCAACGAGTTGGTCACGCTCATGCCGCATACGGGCAAACCCACAGCCACAAGTCCTGGAAACCTCGATTCGAGCAGTGGCCAGGATGCAGGGGCGCTTGGCAAGCATCGCCAGTGTTGTATTAAACAGACCACGTTGTGGAAGTCATGAGCAGTTCCCACCACAAGCTTTCGCTGTATGCCTTCGGATACGACCTCAAGCAAGGGATTCATGGTGCCGCCGTGGATGGCTCATCTGCCCGAATCCACATGCGTCGACGCATTGCAAATAAAGGCAGACATCTCTCTCGAGGAGAAGCAGTTACAAGCCAACGTGCTCTCGTTCTTCATCCAGAATGCGTTTAACGAGGGCGTTGGGAGAAAGATGAGGTACACAGAGTGCAAAATCAGAGAGGTGGAAGGACGCAATTGGGAGTCGGAAGCAGTCTGCGAAATTACGGTAGAAGAGGGTGCGTGCGCAGATAAGCAATGTGTGTTAACTGAGCATTCATCTGTCGTCCAGACATGGTCAATATCTTTAAGACGATGCACGGAGCGTGCATTGCGTACATTGTAGATCTGTATGAGGCTTCTGTCAACCGTTTGGGATGCTCGCACGTCTGACCTTCAATACAGATGCACGTCCATCCCAATTATCAACCTCGGAATACATCAGAATAGGGATACCGCTGGTATGTCGCGAGCTATGAGTATCTTGTTCCATGTTCCAGCAAAACTGTGAGTCCATTGGCGTTAAAAGGTATACTGTCATTCGCTGACTGTCACCTAGTGGCACTGAGCTGAGGATCATCTCCACCGCAGTGGTCGGTGAGGGTAAGGCCAATGTTGTGCGGTGTGAAGTACGTCAATGATCCTACTCATTCCGAGTTTTGGAAATGTTGACGCCTCTGTAGATATGGGATAAGAAGCAAGAGACATTGTTTGTCTCCGCGACACACACGAAGGTTGGTAGTGGGGAAAAAGCAAGGACACACGCTAAATTGTAGTACCGTGCCTTAAAATTTACTTCTTTTACTCGTAGGGGCATTAACATGTAGTCACGAGTTTTATCTACCTTTACCATCAAAAATCCGTACATCCTGTACGTGTAAGTGCCATAAAAAAGCTGCAGAGTGATGATGAGACAATGTCAGTATTATCGGAAAGCGTATGGTATTGGAACTTAAAGCTGCAGCTTAGGCCCTGCTCAGCTGGGACAGTCTCGGATTGTAAAGATTGTCGAAGTAGCGGAACAACAAACCCAAAAACCGGGGATTTGCAAAGAAATGTCACGAGTGGTCACACAATACTATATACATTAGTTAACTAAAACAAAAATCCCAAGGGAGAGAAAGGGTGTCGGCATTGCGTTTTGCATTACTATGCATTTTGCATTGTGGTGGCATTGTTAGTACGGCAGTCGTTAGAGGTTTCGTTAGTGTGATAAAACGCCGTTACACTTTCTCACGAAATCCCGCCAGGAGCCTATCGAGAGCAAGGAATATATTATATGGTATATCTCCACTTAAGTGTCTTCATATCGTATCATTCGCTCCTGTACTTAGTATGTCAGGAGACCTCATTCTTCCAAGGAGCGCAGATACTCTCGCAGCTTGCCTAAGGCGCGGTAGCGATGTGATAGTTTGTTTTTCTGCCGTGGGTCCATTTCGGCATAACTGCAGTTGTCATTAGATGAGTTTATGAGGTACATCGATCGTAATCTTGACTCACGTTTTGCCTGTGTCCTCCACTTCAAATACCCGCCCCCATCCAAAGACCGGAGGACCTCGCGCAGGGACGATGCCATTTATGTGTCCTTCGAATAAGATTGGTTCTGTACCTGGCCCAGCGCTGTAAGCGAATGTGCACAGTGCCCATGCTGCCTTTGTTGGGAAGCCGACAAGCAAGTTATTCAGTCCTTCACAATGCAATTAGCGGATATGATGGGGTCAATCTCTAGCAATGTACCTTCATAGCCAATATCTTGAAGGAAATGCTTGATGTACGGACCAGGCAGGCCATTCAGAGCTTCGAAGCAGAGTGCAGTATCTTCAGTGATGCAAGGACCACCAACCTGTGTCACTCACGGATCAGACAAAAGAAGCTAAATGAAGGCGACGAAACGGACTAGCTTCGCAGCCCTTTTGCATTTAGCTCTCGCAACTTCCTTGGTAGTTCCTTGGATCTCTGGCACTATGATTATGAAACGATCAGCACTAGACGAGACCGATGTAGAGTCAAGGGTGTACGAACGGTCAAAGTCCCGAGCCTCAACCTCGATGGGATAACCCTCAGATAATATTGTCCTCACTTCTTGCAGCTTGTTGGCATTTCCTGTGACGAGAACTGAAGAAATATTATGATATGATTTCAGAAAAAAAACTGTCTAGACGGACCAATCTTTTGAGACATCTTGCAAGTTGTTTTCAGGCTCTAATATCGATTCCCTCGCTTGCCTTCAGACCGTCTTATATAGGCCCCACTTGCTTAATCGAACCCGTCGGCAGCTCGTACATTGTTTTTAGCAAGCCTGTGAACAGAGTTAGGGGTTGAGAAATCTAGAACCTCAGGTAATATGGGAAGCGAGGAGCTCGAAGGTTTGAAACAAAAAAAAAAAAAAAAAAGAAGGGCGAAACGGTGCTCCGATTGCAAATTACACCTATCATCCAGCCGAGCTGTCCTTAGCTCCACAGCGGTTACTAGCGTACCTTCAGATGAAGACGCAGAAACTCAGCGCGTGGACCATGGGGATGACTGTCTAGGATATTGCTTAGCTTCGTCATTGCACCAAGGGAGTATGTCAGCACTGATTATGGTATGGGCGGCCGCTTTAATTCCTCGTCACTGAGGCTAGGGGATAGAATACTTTTGGTTTCAAGGATGTGGGGCTACAATGGTTCCCAGACAGACAGACCATACTGACGATACGGCACCGACTAGGAGAAGGCCACAATAACAACGATGCATTATTGGGGAAAGAGACAAGGATGGGCCAGACCTGGTATGGGCTGAGCAGTGGTTGGAGTGAGTGTAAAGAAGAGTGTACGTAGTCTACGAAGAGACGAGTGGATGATTGATAACGAGAGTTACGAGACGAAGGTTGGCGAGGTCGGCCCGCGTGGTCAGCTGGCATCGTCTATCACTGCAAGTTAAGAAGCGTAGGATGTGTATCCCAGCATCAATTTCCCAGCGCCATGTGCTCCTCTCATACGTCTCATGTCTAAAAATATGGCGCGTTCCCAAGTTTGCAGACTGCAATATTGCTATCTTATGACCAGTATAGGGTTGCTTACATCGAAATGAGGCGTATGTTCAAATAGATGATGCTGCCTCCATGTCTGAGACGGTCTGCTATGAACCTGCACTTTCGTGATGGTCGGTCTTTTCGTCTGTTCGATAGCCTTGTGCGGGCCGCCACCCGCCAGTGGTATCCTCAGGACCATACTAGTTGGGCCAATTCTATAGGCCTGGAAGTCAGAAGCACCGTACGGCGGTCACAAGATGATTCCCGGGCTTCTTATCTGTTCATATAAGTATCTATATTGTTACATATCGTCCGCTGGTCGGCCTCCTTCCTGCGATGTCGGACTCCCCCTCTCATGCCCAGGCGGAACTGGTCCTCACAAAGGACGGCAAGCGAATCGAAGAGCTAGTGTCCGACATCCCCATTGTCTTGGCAACGAGCGACGATGAGCCAATCGTTACGAGAAGGGAGCTATGGAGTTATTATTGTATGTTACCATTTGTACTGGACGGGCGATTATCTGACGAGCTTAGAAGTGTACTATAATGGTGATAACGTGGGTTCTTTTGATGTTCTTTCTGGAAATCAAACTGTGACATCCCTCTTGCAAATCAGGGTGTGGGCCCGTTAGGTCTGTCGTCACATCAAAGGAATTCATTTGAATCGTTGACAGGAAACTTCAATGTGAAGGTTACACATTGACTTTGTTCCAGTCGCTAGCAACGTCTGCTGGATATGATCCCGTGCGTGGGCCAGGTTCTTCTTGTAACGATGCGGACGCCTCAGGACGGTGTGTCCTTCCTTGGGGAAGAGGGACGAAAGCTGTCAGCTCCGTTGTTCTGATCGCAAATGGCGTCAGTTTTGCCGTAGGGTTTTCGACAACGTTTGACCTAATATATGCGCTCAGTACCCCATCAGATCATGACTATGATATTCACGTCTATTGGCTCAGCTGCTGACTATGGGACGTTCGGTCGTTGGTTGTTGTTCGTCGTGACAGTGATATGCTGGGCTGCTCAATTCGCTGGCATGAGTCTTACTTGTACGATGGTTCTTCTTCGTCTTCGACTCTAAGCGTGATCTATTTGGGTTACAGCGCCAGACCGCTGGGGAGTGGCCATGGCGTTATATATCATTGGCTTCGTCTCGTACGGTGCTACACTTGTTTTTTATGCCGCTGCTTTCCCTCGACTAGCGCGGAATACTGCTCATGCTCGTGATCTCAAAGAACGATACGAAAGCGGAGAGATTCCTGCAGAAGTATACGAGCAGGAGGAGAGCTTGGAGAAGAACAGAATCAGCAATATCAGTACAGTAAGTCGTTTGCAAGTCTTGCCATCGCTCACCACAGTTGTCAAGAACCACTGTCGTTTAGATGCACAGTAACATTGGTTATGTGTTCACTCTAGCTCTGAACCTTTCCTTGCTCCTTCCACGCGCGAGCGACCCAAAGATCAACAACTATGTTTTGGTTTTGTATGTGGAGCTCGCCACTGTATCTTTGCAGCTCCCTTAATCCTCAGGTAGCACGAATGGTTATTGGGTTTTGACCGGAATATGGTGG
>QLPM01000191.1:6259-23106 GCA_003314695.1 Albatrellus sp. MG142
CATGTACTAGAAGTAGCTGTGTAGGGTGTGGGAGCTTGCCAGAAATGACATGATAAATTGAACAGGGGCGCATTGACGTAGACTAGGACTCACCATATGTCTGTCAGATTGACTTGGAGCGGCGCCACTGTTATTGTGTGGAAAACCGATACGTTTGGTTTGGATGTCGTGAACACAATACCAATTTCCCACATCGTCGAAGACATCGTACCAGAGCAGATATTTTGATAGTCACCAATATATAGTCATACCCACTTAACTTCAAAATGTACACACAGCACCAATGGAGCGGAACTTAGCCTATTGCTTCAAAGCCCTACCTATGGACGAGGGCCATGTACGTTTCATAGCCCTTCTGACTTACAGTTGATAAGGGTACCCTAGGTCAGTCAATGTTCAAAGAAAGGCTGGATGCATTGAGCACAAGGTGTTGAGACAGTATGGCGTACGATAGGTACATTTTGAACATGAATAGCCTGACATGGGGCCAAACAAGGGCTTAATGACCTGAAAGCAAATCAATCAACAATCAGAATGCGGCAGGAAGAGTCTTCGAGAGATGATAGTTCAGGTTGTATGTAATGATTCCGGATAGACGGTTATCCTCACAGATGCGGATCTCCGTTGAGGGAGTCTGTCTTGTCATCTTGCAGGGAATGAAGAGACATGCAACATTGTAATGAAATACTTACTCTAACGGCTCTTGAAATACTCATCAAGGACGCGACGGCCTTCAGTCTCTTCTCCGTACTCCGTAACAACTACGCAAGAGCAGCCAACGACCTTGCGGGGGTTGCCCTCGCGGTCGATCTTGCACAGACCAGCCCAAGTGCCGAGCAATTTGGCGTCGCTCACTTTTATCAAAGGAATTTTGTGGGTAGCGCAGAGAGCGTCGATGAGCTTGATGTACTCAGCCTCTGTGCAGGTCTCAACGAGTACACAAAGGTGGGCCTGGCGCCTGTCCAAAGCCTTAGCGCATTCGCGCAGGCCACGAGCTAGTCCATCATGGCGAAGGGCAGCTTTCAATACTTGCTGAACCGGACTTGAGAACCCAGAATACAGAGGACCTCAAGATGACAGTGACATACTTGAAGAGCGTCCTCGACACTTATTTTTCCTTGGGCGGGGGCCTCCGAAACCTCAGCCTCCACCTCGGGAGCGTCCTCGACCTTAATTTCATCTCCAGCGTCAGACATCCTGAACATCAGCGAAGCATTGTTAGGTCAACGACGACAGATACATTGTGTATATACTCACTTGTATAAGTTGATAAATGCTACAGACAATGTCTTCGTCCGCTATCGTTGATGTACTGGATAAATAGAGTTTCAGCAGTCAAGGTTATACATTTATGAATTCAAATACCGACGGCACAAGCCGGTCCAATCTAGTCGCGATTGTGACGACGCGTCTAGCGGCGACGCATCTGAGAGGGACGAAACATTGAGCTATTGCCACTAAAACTTGTTCTCTTTACATCATACAATTACCGGTGCTAATCGTATGACATGGTGTGTTATGCATTGAGGATCGTGAATTTGCTGCTGATTTTTTCTCCAGAGTTTGGCATTTGTACATGCTCTTGACTGTCAAGAACGTACGGTTTTTGTTAGCCTGAATCCCCTATAAACCAGAATTCATACCAACGCAATCCATAACATCCATCAGCGCATAGCGATGCGGTGTGGGACGTATCATGGACGGCTACAGACGCTGCTATATCTATCTCCGCGGATGGTGTCATCAAGCAATGGGACTCAACGTCTGGCCAGATTCTGCGTACCCTTCCTGCTCATACCCTTGGTCTCGTCTCTTTGTCTGTGTCTCCTGATGGGAAGCAGGCACTCTATAACAGTATAGAGGGTCTCACGTGTCTATGGGACCTTGAGAGCGGAGAGATTACTGGGAAGCATGAAAGTTACGTGCGAACTGGGTCGGAAGCAACAGAACCTTGTAAGTACCAGCTTCTTCGCACCAGCGGCCTTCTTTTTGGTCACACTGGCCGTTATTGTTGTATGCTATGCTTGTTCCATTGATACTAATCCGAGCGATTTCAGCCTGGTCTATATCCCTCAACCCCAAGGGAGGAAGCTTTGCTTCTACGGGAGGCTCTGGAGACATTACAATTTACTCCGCTGAAGCCGGTTCATTCGGCCAACAGATGGCTGTTCTCTCAAGTGGCAGAAATAAATTTGGCATGAGATGCAAATATGTACGTGTGGTAGTGTTTATCTGATTTATATGCGCGGCCATAACCCAAATGGAGAGCCCCGATGGTTCGCGTATAGCACTCGCCACCGAGACCGGGCAGACATATATATTTGACGTTCAATCCAATGTCCTTACTTCTACATATACGTCTCATGCTATGGCCGTTCGCTCCTTAGCCTGGTCATCAGATTCGCAGGCAAGTCTCCTGTGGGTCTTCTTTGATTGCAGGCACTGACTATATGTGTTTGTTTGAAGATCTTGCTGACCGCTTCTGAGGACAAACGACTAGTACTGCACGATGTCCGTACATCATCAGCTTCCGGCAAACCAGGCTCTGGTGTTGTAGCCTCGTTAAGTGGGCATGCCTCGTGGGTTTTAAGTACAGATATCACACCGGACGGAAGATTGGCATTATCGGGGTGTGTATATTTATGCCTATCTATCTAGCAAATCACCCCTAATTCCCGGGCAACCTAGCTCCGCTGACAAAACAATCAAAGTATGGGACTTGGCCGCGCGTGCGGCCGTGTCAACCATCCAAGATACCGGCGAAGTGTGGAGCGTCTCGTGGCGACCTCGTCCATCCCCAATTAAGTCTACCGGCGGTTTCATCAGCGGAGGCGAGGACGGTCTTATAAAATGGTGGAGGGCCGCGGGCACAAGCTAATTCGCACGCAGGGCAATAGATTTCATTATTGACAGCCTCAACCTATTGTGCAGGTTGTGATAACCGTATAACATCCAGCCATCTAATATCAGCCCTGAAGTGGAGGACGCTTTCGCAACCAATACAAGTCAATGCAAGTCATCGATCTAGATTACATGAGGGGTATCATTGAACATGATGGAGTATAAGTGCTTGAGAGTCAAGTCCGTTCGCCTTCACCCTTCTTGAGGCACACTGGACATCCTTGCCTTAAGTGGGAACGTACAATAGCGGTGCTGCGTGAATAATGAAAACTAATTCCTTGGGAAAAATCTAGCTAAACACTCACTAAGCAAGTTTACCACTGATTCCCCTGCTCACGTGCCCTGCCGCCACGCTAGCCAGTGCAGGATCTGGCTGTGAAGGTAGGGTCTCACCGCCGCCAACACAACTTGCGTGCACGACATGCCGGCACAGGAACAGCAAAACAGAGGAGGACATCGATCGCTGAAGGGGTAGTTGACATATTGGACACAGTGTCCGGGCTTAGGTTGCGGTGAGTGAGATAAGCCACCTTCTGAATAGTTGCAACTTTGGCGACCTACATGAAAGGAGGAAGCCGCTTGTCTGGTCTCTGTGTAAACGTTTGGCTAGATCAGAACCGTCCCCATGCAATATAGCTTGACAACCCTCCAGCAATGATATTTGTAGATTAAAGTCCTGTAGGATCTTGATCAAGGCGGCTTTAAGGCCCGGAATTTCCAGCCCGTTCTTGATACGCCGGATGAGGCGAATGGGATCAATTTCTGCCCCAACGTTCTCCAGAAGGCCACGAATGAAGGCTGGTCAGAACCTAGATCAGTTTGTAGCATAGGATGGAACAAAAATGCTAAGCTGACTAGGTCTTGTCTCAGAATACTTGAGCAGATCCTCCCACAAGTCATCATCATTCTGTTCCTTCGCAAAGTCGATTGCCTGGAGGGACGCAAATTAAACACTTAACCTAGAACGCATGTGCAGATCTAGGGATTCCACTTGCACGATGCACGTCACCCATTCGTTCAATGATTAAATGGAGCGCTTTCTTGTTGTTCCCCATCCGCCCGAGTAGAAATACCATTTCCGATACTAAGTCATTATCAACGCAAATGTGGTACGCCTGCTCTGAAGAATCAGTATCAGACCATTTACCGATATACTAAGCTTACCGCTTCCAAATTATAGTAATTGCTAGCACGAAGGAAATCTATCAGTCTGTGAGGAGCATACTCGGCACAGAGTTTGACCTGAAGTTAAGCTGTTTTAGATTTCATCCATTTATCGTGATAACTAAGCGATACCTCGAGGTCAGCAAAGTCAGACGCGAGATGAGGATCCTTCTCGAATAAAGCATCGAGGTACATGAAGAGATAGTAAGGTCGACTTTGCAGCTGTTGAACTACGCGCGCCACCTACATCTGGCTGAAGTCAAGCATTCTAAGCCTTGGTGCGAAAAGACCCACCGGTATGGAGTGTGTATGATCAACCAAGAGCATGATTGCAGCGCCTTTATCGCTATGCTTGACCTCTTCGTTGTCCCGTTTGGCCACGAGCTCCTGGTCAAACTCGACTAAGAGTAGGGCCTGATCCTGGACCGAGGTGAACAAGTTATGTTCGCGAATCAGATCAAAGACATTCGGTCGACGTAGTCTCAAGAAGAATGGCAGAGCCTTTCCTGGTTGTCGATTTGCAATGTACCTGAAGGATGCATCAACCACAAATTCTGCCCGTAACAATCCAGGATGCACGTACAATTCGGCTAAACACTCCATTAGGAGTGTGTTCTCAGATGATGCTTCTGGCGGGCGAGATGTAGGAGGTGGAGGTGATGATCGATCAAGCTCTGACTGTATGGCAACGATGACCGCAGAAATGTCATATATATCCTTCGGCCATTCTTTTATCATTTTATAAAGAGACTATATACCAATAGCTCAACGAGAATGCATAGAAAATGAGTCGAATGTGAACAGACCTGCCGATCGTTTGCCAGAAAATGAGCGAGCATCATTTCGTAGACTAGATGCCCTAACCGAGGAGAGTCGGTGGGGACATGAGGGATCACAATCTACACGTTCAAGGAAGTGTCATGAAAGGGATGCCAACTTGAAAAGCTAATGCATTTACTCTCAGCTGTTGCTTCTGGGCGAAGACAAATACCCAGTCTTCCCAACGCTTAGCGTCTTGGCCACACACCTTCGGGCATAACTGGGCCGCCTTAACGAAGTCACCTTTCAAGGGTAATAAGTACAGCTTCTGAAGTAAGGAGAAGACTTACCTTCGCTGACAAGATGTTCTATGTAGCGTTGTCCAATATCAATGGCATCTATGCCGCTGACTCCCTCCGTAGCCTCGATGTGTCCAAGCTCCTCCAGTGCTTCCTCATACCGTCGCCTGTCGACCAACCAAGATATATGGTCCCTTCTGTCCCTTGGACGGACAATGATTACGTCTCGGGGACTTAGAACTACGTAAGCTCTTGTCTCCCCCGTGTCCTCTGGATCCATCTCCGTTAGAGCATAATCGTTACAGCCCCATGACTGATAACCAGTGACACTAAGAGCGTCCGCTGCAAGTTCTTCTCCAGCCCGTGACACTATTCGCAATTCAGGACGCTCCGACTGTTTACGTGCTTGTCTTGTCCGATCATTAGTAGCTTCGTCTAAAAACGAAGTATCTGGTGGCGTATAAGCAAGGATAAGGAGGGAAGACGGCACGGAGCCTGTCGACGAAACCGACGTTATGCTGGCTGCACGCTGATGCGTAGGGAGATCACGAGACCGAGGCTGGACGATGTGCGGGACGATGCCTGCAATCATGCAGTCCATCTGGAACACTGTCGTGATTTCAACTAGAAGGGGGGGAAGATTGGCTGAAGCGGAAGACGTTGTTGTACGAGGTCGAGCACGAATTCGAGCAACCTTAATGACGTCGGCCCATGCAACGAGAAGGGTGGAATCATCCTGCCATTGCAGATTGCATTTGAACAGATCTGGGCGTGGGCTTTCTGACTGTCTGTCGATAAATGTGATACGAGTCTGGGATGTTGAGTCGTAGATCTTGACGCCCTGAATGCTAATTAGTTAGCGTACTACAAAAGGACAACAGTCCTACCAAGTCATTTGCCCAGGCAATCAGTCGATCCCTCCAGCGCACCTGCCATATAGGACCTTCCCCAGAATGTAAAACAATCTCTTTGTGTCCAAGCCAGCCCTTCTCTCGTAGAACGAGGTTGCCGGCCATGCCTCCACACACAAAAGCCCGCGAACTTCTCTTTGCAAAACTGGGCTCTAATGCCAGCGTTCGTAATGGGCGCTTCACGTCAAAAGCATATGTTTCCGGCGTGGACAATGAATGGATAACTGCCTGGCCTGATGTGTAGTGGTTAACTAGCGAGGCAATGGCGTATCAATCAATGAAGGAGCCTCACCATCGATAGAGGCAGTTCCTACAAAGTCTGCCGTGCTATCGAAACACAAGTCACTAATAGAGGCCGTGTGCGGCTTGAATGATTTCACTCGTGTGCCCGACGTATCCAAGATATGTACTATGCCACTATGGGTCCCTATTGCCTAGACAAAGGAATGGATGAGCTTTCAAGTCTTTGAGAACAATGTAACCGCAGCACCAAGAGCTTATTGGACATAGCAAGCGCAGAGGCAGAATCCTTTTGGAACAAATCCTGGAAGGCACCTCCGAGGCGTTCATACTTCAGTGACGGTTCTTCATCTTCACCCTCGTCTTCATCCTCGTCGTCCTCGTCCCCGTCATTCTGCTCCTGCTCTTCTTCATCTTCATCTTCATCACTTTTCCCCTCTAAGTCACCGTCTCCATGTCCAGGGTCATCCTTCATTCCATCCACGTCCTCCTTGTGGACTACAATGGTATCCAGACGGGCTTCGTCATCAGCTTTCTCACTGCTTTGCTTCGAAGAGACGGTCAGAGCGTCATCTGCCGGAATATGTGGTGTTTGTGTTCCACCATTTTGAGGTTCCTGAGTGGCTTCGCGAGGCACCATTTGCCCGCTGCTAACTTCCGTGTCTGTTGCAGAAGACATACGAAACGATGGCCTGAATGACAGACCAGCCATAAGGCCGTGCTACCAAGTAAGTCCCAAAGGCTGCTGGTGATGATACAAAGCATACCGACGTGTGGGAGGCAGAGCTTGAGAGCTTGAAGTAGCCTGCCTACAATTTTAACGCGTCTGTGCCTGTACGGTATAACACCCACAAAACTGCAATTGTAGCACTACTCCGCGTGATCAGCCTGAGCAAGGATTACAGCAAAGTCGCCTAGTGCTAGTTGTAGTTATCGACTTCACTTTGCTAGTGTATTTAGATCTCCGAAGGGGGATGACAAGCATACAATTGTGCCGACCTGTAGCAGGTCAACAACTTATGTTAACAGAGCTCAATTGTAGTGAACTTGATAGCCACTACAAGCGTTAGCCACCAGGGTCAATGTCTACCTTAACCTCCCCCCATAATGATCGCAATATCAAAACTGAGGACGACCAAAGACGGAGCATCACACAGTCATCGTCTGTACCTCGTCAAACTATTCAAATTGTGGATAATATCGAGCTGATGAGCTTCATAATGACACTCTCAAGCATACCATCGTTTGGGTTGAGCGCGTTGTGTGAGCGTGTGTTGGCTACCCTTGACAGTCTTCATTATATATAACTGACTATCCCTCAGTTTTTGCATCTGCATTTTCTCCTCCAAAGATCTACGCTAGAACTTATACGCCGCCATTTGTCTTTCGATTCGGCTTCAGCGCTGTTTTTGCAGGTGCCGGCTACGTGCTTGCGGCCGGGGACTCGAGGAACGGTAGTGGCATTGCTACATGTAAGAGACGGTTTGATTATCCCCAAGTCAAACTCGCTGACCTGAGGCCATTCGTTGTTGTCCAGCATGGTCATTGAGCTACCTGCTCCTTGAGCAGTTTTTCCGCGGTCTGAAGAAGTCTACTCGACTACCGCGGAGTACACTCTCCATTGTTTTATCTGGAGCTACCGCAACGACGGCTGCATTTTATGGAATTGAATACCTATCGTCCGACGGTACCGAGTGATTACCCACAGTATCAACATCGATAGATTCGGACAGACCGCAGGTGCCCTAAAAAGACCTTTCTGCAGTATTGAACACATACTAATTTTACAAATACTTGGTTGGGTGTCTTCTACATTTTAATCACAGTCCGTTCCATTCGAAGGAGTGAGCAACCGTCAAGGTGGCATGTAACGGCAACACCTGACTGCTTGCGCCAACCTTGATCGTATAGTCTCCTTTCTCTGCCTTCCAGAGTGCAAGCCTTTCATCCCAAAATGAGACGGCGTACTTGTCTAAGGAAAGCTCCACTCGTTCGGTCTGACCAGGCTCCAAATATACTTTCTTGAATGCTTTAAGTGCAATTGGTGGATGCGTAAGATGAGACGTAGCCAGCATCGTGATATATAGCTGAGCAGTTTCAGATCCAGCCTTATGGCCCGTATTCGTAAGAGAGAATGAAGCTTTCGCCACGGAATTGCCTGTTCCTTGAATTGAGCCCGAAACCTGTAGGTCGAAGTACTTAAACGATGTGTAAGAAAGGCCATGGCTGATGAATATGTCTTGAGATCACGGCTTCAGATCAAGGCATGGAACGACATACCCGAAGGCGAACAGCGGCTCAATTTGTCGGTGGACGTAGTGCTTATAGCCCTGGAAGGGGATGAATAAGGCAACCAAAGATGGAGGATGAACAACACACCACAAACACGTCTTCTGCGTAGCAAACCTAAGTCTTGTCTCAGTTAAGCACCACTCAGAAAATGAACATCACATTACCTTGCCGTCTTCGCTATGGAAGTGCCCGAAAGATGGGACATCCTCAAGTCGTTTAGGGAATGTCAAAGAAAGTTTTCCAGAAGGGTTGACGATTCCAAAGAGCACGTCAGCGATGGCGTTGCCAGTCGCATTGCCAAGGTACCATGATTGCACGATAGCAGGTACGGAATCTGCCCACGGCATAGTGATCGCAGATCCCTGAGACAAAGCCTTCATCAACAGTGCACGTATGTAACTTTGTTAGGACCTACAGTTTGAGTGACGACAATAGTTCTGGAGTTGACTGCGGTAACCTTCTGTACCAACTCGTCCGTTCGGCCAGGCAATGCCAACGTCGTCCTATCATGGCCTTCCGATTCCAAGTCCGCATTCAGGCCAACGACTGCAATTACAGCATCCGCCTCCTTGGCAAGCCTTACAGCTTCTGCCATCAGATGGTCGGGGTCTTGGACCTCCGCACCCCCGAGACGAACACCTGCGTTAACCTCCATGACGGGCTCATCCTCGTCGCCGTCCGCTGGCCCTCGAACATTGCAGAATTCAACGTAGACGGAATGGGCGGTATTTTCTTTCAGCTGAACAATACCTCTCTCTTCTAGAGTGCCACATCCAAAGAACTCGCTTCCGCGACGTTGGCATGTCCAATTGTCAATGACGAGATTTCCGTCAACATACAGCTGAAGTTTTCAAGGTATGAGAACCGACAAAAGAATTGGTGTTGTTCATGCGACAAACCTTAGCTCTACCTGATGCAATCAATCCGAACTCAAATTGGACATTGTATGGGCGAGGGCGCAGTTGCCCGAGGAGCTTTAGAGTCCATTTGCGAGTAATCCCTTGGGGGTAAGATTGGCTAATGAAAAGGCGCGTTTCATCAATAAGATCAGTCTGAATCGGTTCCTCAACAGGCACCATGCTGTCATCATCCTCATGTTTAAACCAGCTTCCGATCCAACCTCTTGCACCGTCGGCGGTGAAGATTTCGAAATCAAGGGAAGGCAACATTAGATATGCTGATGAAAGATAAGTGGTATGATGACTAGGCTATAATTTTGCAGGGTGCTCACCCCGTGCACCCTCGCCATACGTAACTTCAACATCCTTTGGGAGGGCGTTGACAATGCCATCGAAAGGAGATACAGCGTACGACGGTTTTAAAGCGGCAGATCCTCCTCCTGAAAGGATTAGAGCCTTAGCATTGCTTCCTAAAATTGCTACTTTCTTCAAGGAAGTCGGTTGCAGGGGTAAGGCACCGTTGTCGTTCTTGAGGAGAACAATACATTCTGCAGCCGCTTTACGCATAAAGGCCTTGTCCTCGTCACTTTCGCGGGTATGCTCCTGGCCATCACCGTCCAGAACCTGGATAGTTGAATGACTGCAGGCCCGAATACGTCGGCAAGGCACTTACCTCTGGAGCATGCTTAGCACACTTTTGCACAAGCTCGAGCACCTTTCTCGCTCTTTCTTTGATGGTACTAGCTGTGACCTTTCTGCCCGCCAGGGACCTTCTGACTAGTTCAATGCTACGCCATATGGAGATCCCGGGCATTTCAAGGTCGAGGCCCGCGTTAATACTGTGATCGGTACTATATGTGCCGAACCTGCAGAATGGAAGGCTACACTCAGCAGTCCATACACCGACTTTAGAACTTGCACCAACCAGTCACTCATAACCGTGCCATCATACCCCCACTCTTTTCGTAAGATATCGCGCAGAAGATAAGGGTTCTCTGAGGCATGAGGTCCATTCACTCGGTTATAGCTGAAATGATGTCAATTCATGGGACAAACCAAGACTATTCGGCACGTACGCAGTCATAACCGACCAGGGCTGGGCGATCTTCTGGGCCAACATGAAGGGCATTAAGTAGACCTCCCTCAAAGCGCGTTCGCTAACGATGCTGTTATATCCCATACGGTCATCTTCCTTGTCATTTGCCCTGGGAAAGATTAAGCAACCCTGCAGTACCTGTGATAAATGCCCAACAGTGCGTACACGAAGTGTTTGATGGCAACGCCAATTCCACCATTCTGGACACCCTTTACATACGAGCCTGCAATCAAGCCCGACAGACAAGGGTCTTCGGAGAAGCTCTCAAAGCTCTACGCGAATCTCGTGATGAATCTATGCGGCTATCGAAGAATACAAGATAATCACCCTTCCGCCCAATGGGTTCTGCACGACGTAAGAGTTTGAACAGGCAGTGTAGATGTGTACACTTGAAAGAGGCTCACTTACTCGCTGTATATTGCAAGTGGGTGCTAGCACGATAGACACGGCCTTCAACTTGGCTTCTTCAGCTAGTATTTTGAAACCGATGTCTTGTACGAGCTCCGGATTCCACGAAGCTCCGAGAGCAGTAGCACTCTGTAAGAAGGCCGCGATGTTTAGAATATCTTTAGTAAGATGATGACCACGACTTGCCGGCAGGCACTTCGCCGGGGTCCCCTTGAACCAATGCTTGCCCCGGATTCCTTAGCCGATAATCTATGAATGTTTCAGCGTATGCGAACCGCAGACGTACCATTTGGACCGTCGCTGACCTGCATGCCCATGGGCCGGGAGCACGAGTGACATCAAAAAGCCCCAAAGTCAGAAATCCTTCCATGAATAGAAACAAGATGCTATGATTGCTAGTACGCACTTTCACTGCAGGCACGCCTAGTCGTGGAATCGCATAAGTATCCCAAGCGCCAACTCCTGCCATTAGTTGAATGGATTCTTCTATTGTCAACTGCTCCACGATATGGTCCAGATTAGCATGTGCGAAATCGGATGGTGGCATTATTGTACAGAGGTGGTTGTGTGCCAGGGGTCAGAAGGGAGGGAAAGGGAAAACCGATGCCACAATAAACATAATTGTTCGTTTAATAGTGTTGATGGAGGCAGTCCCTGTACATGTGGGCCGTCGTTGCAATTGGGTCACCTTCGGTGAGCACAAGATGGGTAAATGGCTTGAAATGCTTGTCCCACATCTCCGACATATGGCCGATATTTTCCCGCTATGAAACTGCTTACAGTACGGATATGTATTGATGCGAGTTTCCATTCTCGCTCTTAGCAGCACATTTCATCCTTATCCAGCTCGAGAGGGCTAAATAGTCAAGTATATTCTCATGACGAGGCCAACTGGGGTCGCAATAGTGGACACAAAGCGATGATCCAGTCAAGTATGCACTCGTTGCTAGTTGTATTAGTGCATAGCCTCTTCATGGACTCAATAAATGAACGAAAGAGAAAGTAGCGAAAGCCTACAACTGCACGTACATTTTCTCAATTCAACGATATCTCCTCCGTCTCACCAACGTCTTCGTCTACATCATCTGCAAGTGCCGCAGGGTTTTCTCGTTCCGAAGGAGGCAGGGGCGGAGGATGGACTTCTATGCCAGAAGGTACAACGGCATTCACCGATGTCAGGCCCACTTCTCCCGAATCATCTTCCTGTGCGGACCCAGTTGATTGTCTCTCCTGTGGCTGAGACGCCTGTTGCTGGTATTCCATCGAAGGCACAGGCGGCGGTGACGCAGGTGGAAACTTGAATTGCTTATCCATAGTTCCCTGTCGCATGTGGGGAGAACTTTTGGTCCTGGGCTTGCCCGTCGGAGGCGTGGCTTCATTTCTTTCAGCGCTCTCTAATCGTTCCTCTGGAGTAGAGTCAAACGTTCGTTGCTGTGCTCTGGTCTGGGTTTCCAGGCTTTTCGGAGGGTTTCCTGCTGGCGGAGAAGCGGTTGGCCGTGCTGACACTGGGACTGAGGCGCGGTTCATGGACTTGTTGCCCGGAGGGCTGTGGGGGAGGGAAGCTTGAGACATAGATTGAGGTCTCGTAAACGGGGGTGAATTGATAGGAGCCGATGGCGTCGTGCCCAAATAATAACCAGCAATTGGAATCATCCTTTCAATCACGACGTCAACCGATGTATCTGTTAAATCAAACAGAAACCCCACTTTTTCTCTGCATGGCAAGCCAGGATCCAGTGTGGCTGCACAACAGGTATACTCAATTGCAGTGCCCTTTGATACTCCACACCAGGCGCGCTGCTAATGCTTCCAGAGGCCTGTGCACCTGATGGTGTTGCAGCTGGTGTAGTGCACACAAAATGTGTAGTGTCGATCTGGATCTTGTCACTCGACTTCGCGCGCATCTCCTGAAGCGCAAGTTTTGCGTTCTCGAGAAGCACAGAGTCTTGGACATTACCGAAGCAGACAGAGATACCTGATGTATCAGTCATCGTATGCGTACGGACGCGGATCAAATTGGACTGGAATGTTCCCGCAGAGGTGCGTAGGACGAGGCGAAATGTATACTCCGTGTTGAGGTCCAGACCCGATAACTTCGTTGAAGTATTATGCAAAGGTGACGGAATTGCAGCAAGACGCTGCCCATTTTTGAAAATGTCAAGGGAGCGCAACTGTGCTGTTGCCAGTTCGAGCGGTGGCCATTCGAGTGTTACGGAAGTCTGTGTGACGTTCCTGAGCTGGAAGTCGAGCGGAAGGTATAAGAATAGCGCTCAGAGGATGGGAAGTAGCAGACGCCACCATTATTTCTGGGGGCTGGGGAGTCTTCCTCCCAAAAGTCTCCAGAATGTCGCTTTGCAACTTCCAGAAATCGCTGTCTCGCTTTCGCTCTTCCTCCACATTTTGTGTTACAGAGATATTGACAATAGAGCCTGTTGTCGCGCCAGGAGGCAGAAGTAGTGACGGGAACTCGATGAGATGTGCACGTTCTCCGAGAAGGATCTAGTTTATGTATATCAGGATATCAAACGCTATTCGGCCCAGATAACCAGAACAAGTGCACATACGGCCATGCCAGCATCTATAAACACCTCATAAGAACAATGTCGACATAACAGGAAAAAAACCATACCCAGTTTCCCTACGGTGAACGTGAAACTATCTGAAGGTTTTGGCGACATCATGCGGAGAAGATATCCTCTCAGGATGGGCGTTATGTATTAGCGATCAGACACTAGGACAGTAACTCAAAGCAGCAGTTGTCCAGTTGACCGCGACTCTGAGTCAATGCCGGGACGCGACCTAGCAATTTCCCACAGCATCTGGTTACAAAGATTTTGTGGATCTTATCATATAATTGGCCATCAACATTCATCTAATCTTTATCTATGGAATAATGTACCCACTAATTAGGATATCTGCTAGTAAAATCGAATTGGGTCTCGATGGCGGAATGCTATATACATGGGGGGAGAGCGATCATGTGGGTGAACGACCGGTAGAGAACGTCGGAGTTTTATTATATTGGTTGAAATAGCAGACTTCTATCCAATCCTCGCCTTTTTCCTTGCGTGACCACCATGCATGCTTGCACCGAGCACCCCGCATGCGCCAGCACTTAAGCTAGTAAAGCTTCCGGCACTCCCTTGTGTCTGAGTTTGTAAATGCTGCTGCTGAGAAAACGGAGCCTGAGCATGCGCCTGAGCATGGGTTGGTTGAGCAGGCATCATGGACGGCGCGTCGTCCTGAGTAATTCTACGGTGCGGAGGCATTTGAGTCTGAGGTATCGTATGGAACACACTCCAGACCAAGTAAGTACAACTGACAAGATGAAGATTGATATCTAGACGAACTTAAGGGTTGGTTTTGGTTCCTCTTGAAACCATTTGTGCAGCAGCGCTTGTCTTGCTGTCAGTCGCTTGTCTGGGTCGTATGCAAATAATTGCCGCAGTAGATCATATCCTGCGCTAGAGTGAATACGATTTCTACACCATTCGACCAGACGATTGGGGTATCTGGTACACGCAAAAATACTTTAGAGCAACTAATTCATCGGATTTGCACGTGGCTCACGTTTCTAACCGCTTCATACTCTGGTATTCTGGCATGTCCTTTATGCCTGGCCATTCTTTTTCTGCTTCTATGAGGACCGTTCATTATTCACGGGTAAGAACTCACCATCAGGAGTTCCTAAAACTTCCAAAATCTTCAACAGCTGATCTTTCTGGAATGGGACATTCTTTTTAGAGTCTAGCTTTGCCTCTTCACCCTTAAAGATGGGTCTAAGGCTTGCTAGCTCTGCCATGACGCAACCTACAGCCCAGCAGTCCACTGCTTTATTGTAATGCTTCGCGCCCATAAGTAGTTCTGGCGCCCGATACCAGATTGTCACAACCACCTTGTCGCCAGCGAACAGAGGTTGCAAAGGTTGGTAAGTAAGACGCGCTAAGCCAAGATCCCCGATCTTTACGACACCTGTCGATGTTATCAGGATATTTGCCGGCTTCAAATCGCGGTGGAGGATATGGCAATTATGAAGATACAGTAAACCATTCAAAAGCTGGTGTATGAGAGACTTCAATAAAGCAGACGGGATTGAAGTCCTCATGGACTGTGAGTAATGATGTATGACTTGCTGTTTCAATCAATGCTCAGTGAACCGCGAAATCGCTGGCTAAGACGAACGAACCAAGAAGTCGTGCTCGGCGTACTCGAAGACCATGTAGATAGACTTGTCCTCCAGAATGACTTCTTTGAGGGCCACAACATTCTCATGGGATATCTCTCTATTTATCTACAAAGAACAGATATTTTAGTCCGAGATGGCGTGTCATCTCAATGTTCTATCATACCGCGATTTCTCTGATTGCGCTTTGACTGATACCGGTGTAAGTGACAACATCACCTTCCTTGTCAGGCTTGAACTTCTTGATTGCATGCAGTTTCCCGCCCGATTCCTTGCTTTGAGCCTTATACACTCTTCCATATGTTCCAGACGAGATAAAACCGAGGATAGAGTATTTTGAAGTAACACTTTGATGGGCTTCGTCACGTTTGGCACGATATGCGCGCATCGTATCATGCTGTAAGACACTAGCCCAATCTTCAACCATGGACAAAGACGAAGGAAAGCCTTTGTAGTTTCATGTCAAGACTGTCACATTGGCAAGGAACTGGAGCCATGCCTGCTGAATCCTAACCTCATTTCTGGGTTTCACCGTCCTCCCGGGCCGGAATGCACTTTCTTTTCTCGCTCTACCCTCCCAATTCCAGCTCAGGGCTGACGACCACCAAAGCCTGTTGTACAGCAAGCTAAACCCAGATCGTGGGCAAGCATTCTGCCATGTCTCGCCGACGTGTTTCTTACTACTACGACCGTATGTTGACCTAGATAACTTGTTCATTTTAAAGTGGTATTCTAATTTCTACACTGTTCAAAGCCGATATAGGTTCTTATTCCTATGGTATTACCCACCCCATGAGGCCACTTCGAATGAGGATCACGCACGAGCTTTTGACGGCATATGACATGCTGAACAAGATGGATGTCCTTGTGAGTATGGTATGCGGCTCTTTGAGAACGTCAGGGCTCAAATACAATCAGAGGGCTAAACGTGCGACTCCGGAGGTCATGTCATCTTTCCACACCGATGAATATGTCCACTTCCTCCACAGGGTCACCCCGGAGACCGCGGAAGAGTTGACCTACCACGGAACTCGGTGTGAGCTACTCTGATATGACCTCTGCTTCCCACTCACTGTGTAGAAGTTTTGGTCGGCGATGATAACCCAGCCTTTGATGGTGTTTTTGAGTTTTGTTCGATATCTGCTGGTGGCACAATTGGTGCGCCTTTCTCAAGTGTGCCTTCGCCCTCCCGTCATCGTTTACAACCTCAGTAACAGCTGCTGCAAAACGCATTGCGTCAGGTGCTGCTGACATCGCAATAAACTGGGCTGGTGGGCTTCATCACGCAAAGAAACGCGAAGCTTCCGGTTTCTGCTACATCAATGACATTGTCCTCGGCATCCTCGAGCTACTTCGTACTGTCCCGCGCGTTCTATATGTCGACATTGACTGCCATCATGGAGACGGCGTTGAAGAAGCGTTCTACATCACTGATCGCGTCATGACATGTAGCTTTCATAAATTCGGCGAGTATTTTCCGGGAACAGGAACGCAAGAAGATCGGGGTCGCGGACAGGGTAAGGGATATGCCGTGAATGTTCCTCTGAAGGATGGCCTGACGGACGAGTCATTCAAGAGCATCTTCGAGCCTGTGCGCTGCTTTCTCCAAGGCAATACCTCTAAATCCTGATTTCTATTTATAGGTCGTCTCACGCACTGTCCAAGTCTTCCAACCTTCAGTTATCGTTCTCCAAT
>QLPM01000197.1:0-11061 GCA_003314695.1 Albatrellus sp. MG142
GAGGAGCGTGGCGAGCGTGGTGTGGGGGACGGAGGTGGGGATGATGCGGAGGGCGTGTACACGGGGGGAGGTACGAATGAAACCTTCGCACGCACGGCGCTGCCGCCGGAGCTCGTGTCGATGGCGGCCTGCAGGTCCGTAGCGTAGCGGTCTTGGAACGAGCGGCGCTGGCTGATCTCGATGGCAACGGCACGCAGGTCTGCGGCGATGCGGCTGATAGCCGATGGGCCGCTGTTGTGCAACGTGGGAAGGCCGCAGATAGTGCGCGCGAGGTCGTGCTGGTGTTCCGGTGCGAGTGCCTGGATGTCGGGCACGGCGAGGGACCAGAGCTCGAGGAAGGAGATGAATGGCGTCGGGCAGTTATCAAGGGATAGGTCGAGCTGTGGTAATGCTTTTCCGGAGCGTGGGAGGGGGACCGATGGAGGGTCCGTAGTGCAGCGAAGGGCAGCGAAATATAGACATAGCGCGGGTCCTGTTAGTGCGAGTCAGTGACCCAGGTCTACAGTATTTCGTTTTAAGAAAGAAGATATGCCAAGCTGCGACTTCCGCTTCACAGTAAAGCACACACGCGGCTAGGCCGCCGCTAAAATGGGCAAAGAATGGGCAAAGAATGGACTACGTACCTGTGATCATAACGTCGCTCTCGGCGCTGGTTAACATATCAAGGTCAATAAGTCTCTCAGCTCTGGCTTGGGCCAGAGAGGACTTCAGGTAGCTGTGAAATGCATCCTGGACATATTCTTCGGTGAGACGGCCTGACGCAGTCTGGTCGGAGGGCATCAGCATGGTAGGACGTGACAGCAAGGATTTTGGGAGGTAGGCGCGCGGAGTGGTTGCCAGGCTAATAAGGCAGCGCCAAGCACTGCCATGCACGATAATGGCGGGAGTCTTTGAAGCCGCTTCTACAAATGCCGTCCCACATCGGAGGCAGTACCTTAGGCTCACAATTCATTAGTAGACGCCGGCAGTGCCGCCGAAGGGCTGACAATAGGAGACAAATACAATCTCTACCGCCAGGTCGATCGCTTCGTCCTTATTCCTGTCGCAGATTTGCACTTTTGCAAATCATACACATACGGACCAGAGCTGCCCAGTCTAGGAGGATATAAACGCCATAGTCCAAGTCAATGGGAGAACGAATCAGAGGTCGAAGTCCGCGCTTCACCCTTTACCCTGTCGGAATGACCGCAGGAACCATCGAGGAATCATACATCATACTGAGCCCGCACTGGCAGGAGGACCTGTGAATACTGAGATTGCAGAGTACATTCTGGTGACAATGCTACAGCATGGTGATGGCACAACAGGAAAGGAGAAAAAAGGATGAAGGTGGGACACAAGGAAGACCGAGCGTACAATAACGGTCGGTCTATACAAGAAAACGCAGGCTTGGGGGAATGAAGCAGGCGTACGTAGGACTAGGATGCAAGGAAGCCGGTGAACTGGTGTGTGCACATCACTATGAGATTGTTAGGCGAGGAAGATGGTATACACCCTGAGAGCAGGACCGATCGAACACTAGCTTCTTCCAGGGCCACGCCCGCGAACCACGATCCCGGCGTCGAACGTGGACACGTTCCACCCGTCCCCGACGAGCGCGGCCTTGACAGCGGGTCCTAGTACGCTGACCCCGTTGACGGAGTGCTTTCCGCGGCCAGTGATTACCTTCAGTGGCTGGGCTGCAATAGTACGTCGCTGAACACACGTCGTGTCATCACATGGGCCGCGGACATACCTTGGGACGATCCGTACTCCGCGAGGATTTCCTTGACTATTACGACCGCCTCTGCCACGGTTGTGCCATGCAGGTCGATGGTGTTCCCCGTCGGGGTCTGGACTCTGCAGAGCAAGGAGTTAGCACGCGCAATGCGTGAGGACCAGTCACGTACATCTTGGACTCAACTCTCTCCCGCACATCCTCAAGCGCCAAGTGCCTCACCTGCTCCTGCAGCTCACGGGCCTGCCACGCCAACTCCGGCATCAACATCCGCCGCAAACACCGACAACCGCAGCCGCAGCCGCAACAAAAAGACAGACTTACCTGCTCTGCATAGAACATCGCGACCTCCCCGCCATGGTTCTTCGCGTTACCCGTCTGCCACGCCCGCCCCGCAGACAGAAGCGCCTCCGCGCGACGGTGGCGCAGTTCATCTACTCGTTGACACTGCTTCTGGACGGCCTTGGCATCGCCCGCTGTAGTAAGTATGCTCACATTGCGTGCAGCCCGCCCCTTCATGGGCGCACTATTGAGTGGGTCGTATGATGGAATGGATGCCGCGAGGGGGTGTGTACATGGCGGTGACTTCTTCCGTGGGACAGTATTCCAGGCATTCGGTGGGGGTGCGGGCGGTGGCCTTTGGTGAGCTTGCCCCTGTTGTTGCTGCTGTTGCTGCTTGCGTAATGCTGAGGACGGCGAGGGCGGTCCTAAGGGTAAACTCTGTAAGTGCTTGGAGGATGGGTGGGGCGAGACGGGGGATGGCGTCGCGCTGTGATACGGGCCCATGGCCCACACAGTCTCCGCATCTATGTCAAGTTCACGCAGCAGCCATGTCAGGTCGAGCGCAATGTCAGGCTGGGAGCGTGTTGCTGCGAGACAGAGGGTTGCGTCGGCGGATAACTGGTCACGAGCATCATCGCCGAGTTCGTCGAACTCGGGTGAGAGGTGCAGGAGTTCATGGAGGTTGATGAGGAGAAGCGTGTCTTCACTAGAGAGTTCGGGAGCGATGGAGCCGGCGATGGAAGCGAGGGCGGAACGGACAGCCGCGGCGGGACTCGTGAACTCAGGGGAGTGGAAGAAAGACTGAAAAAAAGTCGCATGGTGCGGGGGCAGCTGTGATGCAAGAAACGAAGAGAGTGAGGAGACTTGAGTCCAAGGATCTCCAGAGGACAGAGCAGAAGTGAAAGAAGCGAACTTTGTCGGTCGAACATGATGCTGTTGCCGGGTGTCATTGAGCGCGATGGCTCTGCGTTTGCCCTTCTTCTTCCCCCGGGCCTTCACTGCTACTGTATCCCAGTCCGCACCCACTCGAGCAGGGCCTGGCCCTTCCTCCTCCGCGCCGATACCCCTTTCTTCCAAATCTCTCAGCTTTTCCTTCGCTAGAAGCCCCTCGATGACGCCCACAATATCTATCTCATCGCCATTCCCCGAGGAATATCCCACGTCTTGGAGTGCACGTTTGAGGTGTCGGGACGGTACTTGGGGAAAGGCAGCCTGCAGGAAACCAAGTGGAGAGGAGGACGACGCGAAACTGGAGGCATCTGATGTAGGGGAGGTTGACGTCGGGGAGGGTGTAGTCCAGCTCGAAGTGGGAAGGCTACTACCGTCGCCGAGCCTGCTGCTGCTCCTCGCGCTCTCGTCTGCCACTCGCACGTCCGCGAAGGCGGAGAGAAGGTGATCATCCTGCTCTGCTTGCTGGTCGGCCTGTGCGGCGAGTAAACGAAGGGTACCGCGCAGATCGTCGATTTGTTGCCTCGTGGGCGGGTCTGCTTCAAGGTCAGCGATAAGTGCGGCGAGCAAGGTTGTATCAAGAGGGGGACAAAATTCTTGCTAGTGACGCAGAAGCCGACGTGCACGGGGAAGGGAAGCAGTTGATAGGACAGATCAAACAGTGCTTAACCTGCAGACGAAATGTAAATGATAACTGCGAGACACGTACCCGGAGCTGCTCGTGTAGAAGTGATCCCGTTAGCCTCGCCATGTTTGATGAGACGGCGCCGAGTCGAGGAGGAGGGTCGCCGCAACAGCGGCGGCAACTTGAAACTTGGTGCTTGGGGGTGGCAAAGAAAAAAGGTCGAACTCACATCAATTGGATGACGGTATCTTCCGCCAGCGGCTGACACCCGGCGTCTTGTGTTCCCTTCACTATCTACCAGTGCTACTGTATATACACCGTTGCTGGCCTGCAAACAGTTTACCCATTCCGTGTTGTGGAGGTGTGTGCCGGAAGATAGTTAAGGTATAAGTGCGAGTTAGTAGCCAAACCGCGGGCATGGGCTGTCACGGCTGAATATTAAGGAAGGTCCCAGATAGGCACCGTCGGAACAAGCACAGCCGTGTAGCAGGCATGCAACGTTGCCATGCTATACCAGGACACGGAAACATCAATGCCAGTACCGTTATATTTCAGAACAACTTTGTCGTGAAACAGATGTCGCGGGAAATGAGGACCCCAAGCACAGAAGCTGTTTATGACGAGCAACATAGGGCTAACCGTAGCATATACGTATCCATTTCTATCAGAACAATCTAGGTGTTGGTCGCTATTGCAGTGGGTGAATCAGAAGGACCGTATCTGAAACGACATGGTGACCGATAATCGTATCACTGCGCGGCAGGATCATGACATCGCCGAGCTGTCCGCACGTGCCAAGCGCCACGAAACCTCGCACGGCGAGGATAGACATGGCTATCTGGAGGCTGATAAGCCAGTTGACCCCAGCGGAAGACAGTCGTAGAGGTATGACAGGAGTCGATACCTTTGTCAAGCATAAAACTGTCGGTACACTACCAAGGTGCGCGCCACTGTGACCACAAGCCACTAGTAGCCGAGCGGCTGTATCGGAAGCGGTCAGACATCCGGCGCAAAACGGCACACAGTCGTAGCCACCTCCTACGATGCACGGGACCCTTTCTGTAACACCCCAACTCATCTAATAGCATCGTGTACACAAGCTCGCTCACACAGTAGCTTCCACCCTGCTCATCTTCACGCAGAACCACTGAAAGTACCACAACCCGCCCGGGAGAGCTGCAGCAGTATTACGCAATTTCTCACAGTACGGCTTCGCTCGAATTTGCCTGGCCTTCCATTTCCGTCACAAAGTCTGGTAACCAGCATGCTGTTTTACATCTCTCTTTTTGCTTTCACAGCATTACTGGTAATGCGTGCGTGCCTCCTCTCCCTGTTGTCGCTCTCTTTCCTATTTATTGGCGCTGATAAACGCTCTTTACACGAACAAATCCACAGTGGTGTACCGTTACCGCGCCCAGTTTCCTTTTCCAAAGCGACTGCGCTCTTTCATCTGGCACCCCTCTTCATCTCATTATGCACCTTTATCAACGTTTGAGGACCAAGCAGCCGCGGGAATGTCCAGTTCAACATTTGACATTGAGGCGAACAATATAATGGAAGGTGACTCCAGGGCAGGTCTCGACGAGCAGGGGACCAGGGAAGTGTTGGAGATTATGAGGAGAGAACGTGTAGAGTGAGCGTTTTCCATATGTACATGTTCATCACTGATGACTGTTGTCGGGGCGTACTTGCGACAGCTTCGATCAAGCGCGGCTCGTCCGCCATAATCGCATTCTTGCGCAGAATGGAATCGACCCGTCTGGTTTGCCTTTTCCATATTACTTTTCTGGTACTTCCAACGTTGACACTGTTTCATTGCAGGCATGCCCCTGGACGCCAAGGCAATAACTCGTCTATGATGAGCGACGTCTGCACGCATGTTTTCTGTCTTATCTCATCCCCTATCGGCTTGCAGCATTTTACTGGACATTTCTTGGGTTCCGTTTCATAATTCCATGACTGATTGCTTTCATACTCTCTCCTATGCCCCTTGCCCTTTTATTGACATGATTCCCGCTATCCGTCATTCACTCACTGGATAGTCACTCATTACTGTAGTTTCTCCATCCGTTGTAACATTACACATATATCGTCCAAACTCCAACGTGCTTGTGCTTCCTATTCCGATATGCAGCTACAGCTAGCTACCCTTGTCGAAACATCACCCATGTTGTGGCGCGGCAGTACGCTGGCCGGTGTCTGGTCTGGACCGGATAGGCTTCAGTTTGAACTTGAAGTTGGACATGCTCGCCGATATAGCTGCATCGCTCTAATAATCTCTGTGTTCTGACTCCATTGTGGTATTATCACAATGAGGTTAGGCCAATATATCAAACAGTGACTCCAGCCGTACGGGGCACTGGTAAGTTCGACAGAGTCTGGCACATTACGGTAAGTCCGCTTTGCAAAGGACCATTACTCACCAGGCCTCTTGTCATGCAACTGAACATTGAACGTTGAGCGCTGATGCCTGAGGGGTAGGCAGCGTATACCTGTGCTATCGATACACTAACCCATCGGGTCGGGCAGTCAGAACCTGCTAACCCGCGACCGTGACGTTTCCTTATCATCATCTTCAGATGCCGTGCGCGGTCGGCGTTTACGCTCCCGGTTGTTAAGCGCAAACCTCACAACGGTTTCGTGTGCAGCTACGCTGACGTGAACAGAAGCATATACTGATGCGAGCGTCTCTTCTTTACCTTCTTTGCCTCAGTTCCAACCCACCACATCAAGTGTATTTCATGTAGGGCGGTGTGATAATGTGTCACCCTTCAGCCGACTGTCGATAATGCGATATGTCCCTCCGAGAAAAAAAGAGAATTAGCCGAGAAATAGGAGTACAGTAAACGTAAATCCCGGTGTTCTTCTCTGATCGAAGTCTCTCACGCTACTGCACGGTTCACTATGACAGCATCTACACCGCTAGCCGTCGCCAATGTTCGCTGGACAATCATGCATCAATTATGCCTTATACATGACTTCTTGCGCTTCTGCTTGCATCTGTTCGTCACGCGCGTATGGAGGCGCAATCTCCCTTCGCATGCCGGAGAATATGGCCGTAGTGTTCGCCCGAGGCCACTCACGAGTTGTCTACACTGTAAACTCGTCATGTTCATTCGAGGATTAACTACCCCTGAGGCCTGTACAGCCAATATGTCAGCGCCCGGACGGGTCTTGAGGATCTGTGCAGTGAGTAACAGTTACATTAATCAATGTACTTATGTCAGTTTCCGCCACGGATGGCGATCACAAATCGACCCAATGCGACTCGCGACCATACTTCTGGCAATTAATTCATTGGCATGCTCAAACGAAGGAAGAATGGCAGTAATTCGTTCAGGATATTTATCGACGGGAAGATCGATACGGTATTATGGTAAATTACTGAAGGAATATACGCCTAGTTCTGGCAGCAAGTAGGTATCTATGATTCACTCCGCGAGAAGCCAAAGATCGTACAGTTCGAAAATCCTACATTATGGAAAATCCAATCGCAAGCCCTTTGGCGGTGCAGGAGAAGGCCATTTAGTTCTTAACAATACTTTTAATCACGATGAAACCGTCCACTATCCACTGATGCAACATTGACACAGGGCCAGAAGAGGCGCTGACGCTATCAACACGCGTTACGATAGCCCCACCGGGGGTGGAGGTTTTGTCGCCAACCCATTGGTACTGCTAGCAACGTGCCTGCGCCTAAAGATAGCACGGGATGAGGTCAATGTCCTCGTAAGTTGGTAATAGCACTGCACGCGGTAT
This sequence comes from Albatrellus sp. MG142, assembly GCA_003314695.1. NCBI lineage: Eukaryota > Fungi > Basidiomycota > Agaricomycetes > Russulales > Albatrellaceae > Albatrellus > Albatrellus sp. MG142. Next base: position 7,332 of record QLPM01000197.1, read on the forward strand.
CAAAGTAACAGTCGAACAATTTGACGGGTAGTAACTGTGACCCCGAAATGACATCTTATAAGAACATCTGCTACAGGATTAACTCGCCAGCACCATCCCCTCTCAGTTACCCAAGACACTAGGAAACTTCCTCCACCGACACACTTATCCACTCACCAACCTCCTTTCACCTTCCTCATACAATGGCCGTCATCGACTCGTTCAGAGCTAACGCTACCAGCGTCGACGTGAGTTTTGTATCGGAGATTGCTATGAAGTTTAGCGGCTTCTGACCATATTCCTCCCGTCTAGTTCTCCTGGCCGGCTGACACTACAGGCCTGGAGCGCATCATGCTTTCTGCGCATGGCGACCTTCAACGACTCCTGAGGTGAGTCAGTCCCCGTACCCCGCAGCGCAGCGGTCCTCACCAGTGCCCACAGCGCGTTCTTCGCGAGAACTATCACCATCAACCCCATCTACGCACAGAACTCCCCACGCACCCACGCAGCATCCGCTGATGAGCCGCTCACACAGCGCCGGGAGGTTCACCTCGTCTGCGCACGCAAGACCGTCTGCATTGCGACGAGCACCGTGATACTCACGACTCAACAATGCGAGCGCCTCTTCCTTGACGAGAAGTTCGCCATTGGACAGATGTTCCGTAAGATGGGGAAGACGCCCGAATTTGCGTTGCTCGGATGTGGCACGGACGTCGATAGTGAGGGCCGGCGTGGCCTGTGGCGCCGCTACACGCTCTCGATGGAGGGGTTTAAGGCGGACATCATCGAGGTATTCCCCGACCGGGACATGTTTGCACATGGAGAAGCGTGGCTCTTCGAGGAGAGCAAGCATGTTTCGATGGCCAACATTAATGAGGTGGAGGGCAAGCAGCGGTATGCTCAAGCATATGCCGCCGATAACGACAACTCGATCTCAGTCTGAGCTCTCATTTTACTCCACGCGTACCCTTTTATCCGAGGGGAACCCACACATACAGCTCTGTTGTTTTGCATACTAAACCCGGTACTCTGTAGACTTACTTGCTGATTCACGTGTTCACTCAGCTTGGCCACGTGACTTCCATTCATATGCGTCGCGTCCTCTCTTCATTGCTCTCTCCATCATCTGCTGTATTTTATCGTTCATAGCTGCATACATTTCTCTATTTCTCTCAGCCTCCGAGTATCAGAATGCCTGTGCTTTCAAGACATTCGTCTTTCCAGCTCCAACAGCGCCCGCGCAAATGCCTGGACCTCAAACAAGTAAGTTCCGCTGCCAGGGGTATTGTAGCACATGGCCCTACTTAGCCCACCTAGTGCAAGCTCCCTCTAGAGCTCGTGGAGATGGTTACTTGGTACCTTCTTGCGTCCATGGACAACTCGTTCCGCGCAGTCGCGGACCTTTCTCTCGTATCCCGCCAATTCCGACTCATTGCTTTAAGAACGTACTTTTCAGACCTGAGAATAACATGCAGCAAGGATATGTTGCAGCTGAGCCACATCCATGGCCTGTACACCTGGGTCCGGTACGTAGTCAGCGCATATATACGCATATACCCGACTTCTGCAGCCGCCGCCCGCTGATACTCGGACAAACGCAGCTCCCTGTCCACTACGTCTCTGATACTCACCATGAAGATCATGCCGGTATACCGCTTCCAGCTCAAGGCATTGCACATCACGTTCACGTCAGACGGACTAGTCTCTGTGCTGCCCCGCATGTTGCTCATCGCTCCTCAACTACCAAAGTCACTGGTGACGCTAAAATTGACCTCGCTTCCAAAGATCAGCCGACAGATACTGGAGACCATTGCAGTCAGATGTACCGAGCTACGTGAACTCGAGGTCAGCGTCGTAGATCGGCTCGATGACAGCTGTTGCTGGTGCTGCCTGGAAGAGTCAGCGAGCTGTGTCTCGCACTCCCCTATTGGAGATGGATTCGACGATGTCGAAAAGCTTGCCGTAAGTTTAGGTAATTGGATACACGTGTGGGTCGGTGCTAATGCACATATTCTTCAGCTGTATTACGCATACCCGCTGAAGAAGCTCAGACACCTGCACCACCTGTCTATCGGAGTCTTTCTATCGCACGAGATGGTTTTGGCAAAGCACATTGGGAGCCATGCAGAAGAGAACACCTACCACTTTGAAGAACTGCCCTCCTCGGACGCCTCGTCTGCTCCACAATCGCCCGCGCACGCTAACGAGGTCTTGCGGCAGAATATGCACAGAAGCTGTTTGGACGCGCCTAGAGACATGGTTGTCATGGGCCCGCAGCCAAGCCTCGCTGAAAGCTCGGAAGATAGGCTACACATGCCAACAGACTGCGCACTTTGCTATGAGTATCACAGCGCGACCGCACGCGACGATGAGCTTGCGGCAGCGATCAAAGTCGCGCAGGTGCTCAGGAACTTGGAGACCATGAGCTGGAGCTCGTGGTTCACCGCCTACGACGAAGACTCGTCATCGAGGGTAAGGCAGCAAAACCTCTATGACAGCGGACGCCCGCGGTGGAGTAAGGTCTTCGTCATGAGGAGAGATGGCAGAATCAGAGTCAGAAGACGACCGTGGTGATACGATCCTCCGGGGCAGAACTCATTCTAGAGCCCAGAAACTTACTTGACACTTGGTCATAATGCCTCCATTCCCTCGTGATCGCATCGTCTGTGCGCCCTTCCCTTAGACATGATACCCGTGCAGTCTTTCAGGTCATCCCTTCTATGGGAGTCTGATGGATGTTCGTGCGGTGCTCGAGCAGGTTTCTAAAGATTGATGTAGTTAAGCTTCTGTCTGAGTCATCAGTATCAAGAATATCCGCGCTGCACCGGACAATCGTAATCAGAGCTATAACTTCCACGGCCCATGAGCCCAAGTTGCCTTAATACCAAGTAGTAAGCCGTTTCAGCTGTGCAGTTTGTTGCATTCTGCCTCCAGAAGCGACATTAATATATGTTTCATGATAATTGAGGACTTATCCTCTGAACACCTAGAGTGAGGTTAGGGTCTAAAGGGCTTGCTTTGCGAGTGCAGTCGGCGGTAATGTAAAGAGAATACGGCGGCATGGAATCTAATGAAGAACAAGGATGTACTGGCCGTGGAATATATACTTGTGGCTTAATATCAGCAACTGTCGAGGACAACGTTGACAATGACAGTACATCATCTGCCATGACCACGAAGTCAGACTCGGATATAAGAACAATGAATTATTAGTAACCGTGCTCACAATCCCCATGATTACTGTAGTTTGTCCCGTATATTGTAGCAGGTGTTGCCTGTCCCTGTCACATCTGCGGTGGCAGCGTACATGTACCTGCCTGCGCCCGCTGCCGGGGCTGGATTCGCTATCTGTTTCATTGTCTGCAGCAGTGTCTAGTCTGGCTTTAGCCACACCTTCTATACTCACTTACTAATATCCTCTCACCACCTCATATAAAGCTTATTGAATTCCGCAGCCCACCTCAGCGCTCAACCGCCGACGACAGGCCAGGAAAACCTTGATGAAACGACCCAGGACGTAGAATCAAGGAGCAAGAAGACCGCAGTGTTTGAGCGGCTCTTCCACTTCTTTGACAAGATATCGCGACAGCACCCGTGGCATGTTCCACGCGACAGACCAGATCAAGGAAGCAGAGTTCCCAAAGGACTTAGCACCCCTCCTCCAAACGCTTTCGTCAATACTCAAGGAGAACAATCACTATGAAATCACATGCCGACCTTAATGATCCCACCACCGTTATCACCACCGTCC
>QLPM01000199.1:0-46186 GCA_003314695.1 Albatrellus sp. MG142
TCCACCCCTAATCCACGACAATGTGGGTTGGGAATCACCACTCCCACATCACCCGCCCACCGAATCATTGTCATCAGAGGACGAACCCATCACTCGCCTAAGGGGAGGGGCAACCGATTCCGATAAAGAAAACCGACCGCGTCTTCCTAAGTGCAAGCCTACCCGTTGTTACAACTGTAACAAGATTGGTCATAGGTGGAGAGAATGTAGGAAGCCACGCCGATCCGACTTCAATCCCAATATCCCAGCCGCCTCTTCCGCCCATCGACAGAATTTTCGCCCCATCGCTACCCGCATCTGTCAAAGGTCCCATCCGGGGCCCTGTACCTATAACTGTCGGTTCTGTCGAGATTGCCGTGTGGATTTACGGTATGGAACACATGGAGTAGGATGCTCCTATTCCACCTCAGGTGCGGCCACTCATGACCCCACCGATTACGAGATGAACGATGCCGACGACTACGAGTAATTGCTGAGACAGCAATTGGGTAGAGAAGGGGTAATGTTACGATTACCCGGACTTATTTTCTTTTCACCTTATCGCTTACCCACCTTACCAGTTACTAGCGTTATCCCCACTTCATAAGCGGTATTCCATCACATTGCACCTTATCTCTGGTATCTGTTCTATACTTGCTATCTCTGACTTATCCACCTCACTGGATACATGAGGCGGATAGCCGCTACTTCCTTTCAGTCTATTTTTACCTGAAACTCGTCGTACTCGTTTCATGCCTATTCTTAGCCCGTTATCTCTGACTCATATCCCTGTGATCCTATTGGAGGATAAGGGATTACTTACATCGAACACCCGCGCACAGGAGGGAGTTCTGCCCTCACGTCACTTGTATAAATACCGTACCAGATTGTGAGGATAAGCTAAGCTTATCCTCTTGTACAATATACGTACTTGCATTCAGGATCATCAGCAAGTCTACTCGTCCCTATAAGCCTTCCCATTCTCGGGAGCTTATACTACCTGTCTTACTCATTCCCTAACCTTGGGCTTCGCCTAGGGCTCCGCCACTCGACTTAGGTGTTCGACCGCTCGCTTGCGTGTTGAACCCTTACAAAGGTTCTTGGAATCGGTGAAACTTGATAACAGGATGTGAGTAATTGCTGGTTCATACCCTGTTTGTATAAGTTTGTCAATGCCTTTTCATTGTACCTGGAATCTTCAGCATATAGCTGGAATTCTGTGGTGAAGTCTTCAATGAGCTTCACCCCTTGTCTGAGATGCACTAATTTTTGTTGCGCCATCTGTTCCTTATGCTGGTCTCCAAAGACGTCTTCCAGCATTTCCATCAAATCGTCATGGGTTTCAAAACCCCTCAGTTGTGATACTGGATATTGACGATCCTTCTCGATCTTGTCAATTATCATTCTTTTCCATTCTTCCACATATCCTCCTTTCATATAAGACAACATTACCATTATCTTATCTTCTTCTTTGTAGTCTGGATGTGCCCAGTAATATAGGAATAACTGATCCTTGAAGGCCTGGAATTTGGCCTTTGTGCCATCAAATGGCGTGGGTTCAGCTGCCTTTACCTTAGGCAAGTTGACTTTGACTTTTGGAGTGGCGGCAGGTTCTTTTTCTTCTTTTCCTTTCCCTTTCTCTAGCCTCATGATATACTCCTGCTGTTTCACCATTTGTTCCTTCTGCTCGTCTAATTGGGCCTTGAGCACTTGCATCATGCTCATCATCTGCTGTATATCCTGAGATGACATTGTGTTGTGGGGAATGGTGGTGGTAGAAGGAGATAGGGGAAATGGATCTGTGATGTGCGGGATATCGGCAATATTCTCAGGTATCAGTACATCCTCTTCCTCCGATGTTCTGATAGGAGATGGCAATACTTGCCTCCTCCTTCTTGGGATTCTGTATGGTGTGGACGTGTTGAAATGAAAGAAGTAGAAGAGATGTTATTATTGAATCAAGACCCTCCAGTTTGGATTCTAGTACAGATATTGCTCAGATTCTGGACCGTACGATTCAAAGTAGACTACTGGATCAATTATGAATGCATAATCTGGTGATACACGCAGTCCTTTTATGATTGCAGGGGTGTAGTCTGATGTTTCTTCAAACTGATCATATATCTGTTTACTCACAGCTTCTGAGTATTGTCTCCTTTTACTTCTTGGAGCTGTGATCCACTCTTGAGATCTTGGGTCTGGGATGAGGTTCCACAGAAATCGTTCAACATGGGTATGGGGTTGTCTAGACCTTTTGAGGGCGATCCAATAGTGCCACGCAATTAGTCTTCGACAGAGATGTGGTTGGCATTTGTTGAAATACTTGCAAGGTTGGAGTTCCTCAAAGTAAGGGTTGTTGGCATAGGTAAGGTTAAGTTGGTGTTGATCGTGTTTCACTTTGGAGCGAGTGTAGTAGGTGCAATGGATGGTTGGTGTGCGCCCCACTAGAAGTGAGACAAAGGTTTAGAGTTTGAGTGAAAAGAGGAGTTCGAATATGTTACTGTTTAAGGCAACAATACTTGAAATGTTTGGGCGGAGTTTGAAGTTGAACTACAATGGAATGGCAATGTTGTAGAGAGGTAGGTGGTATGGGAGAGAAGGGAGGATGATGAGATAGAAAGAGATATTGAGGATTGAGGAGTCCTGATCAATTGTGAGGCCAATGCCAACAGTGAGGCCAACAACTGAAGGGAGAAAGAATAGAATGGTGGATTGAGTGAAGAGGACTAGGATGCTATCCAGCTGTAGGCAGATATCCCAGATGATCAGGACTGGAGTATGTACAGTGATGTCTACCTAGTATATATAGTATAGTGTTTAGGGCAGGTGAGACCATGCTCTGCAGGTGTCAAGCCTTATCTACCAATAGCACTAAGACCTCATGGTCTGTGTGCTGGAACCCTATAGAATATCATAGAACAATGAGTAAGTAGATGCACAGCATCAGTAAAGCATATGAGTCATATCTAAAAGGTAAGCAGCCCAGCTTAGTAAGTAAAGAAGGAGAAAATATAATACTAATGAGACAAAGCTTTAGAATTAAGCTGAGTCTCAATAAATGTCTGTAAAAGGAAGAATGTGCATCATGAATAAAGAAAGAAAATAGATGGTCATGACAATAACACAAGCATAGGAGGGAGCCCTGCCCTCAAGTTACTTGTTTAAATACTGTACTAGATTGTAGGGATAAGCCAAGCTTATCCTCTTGTACAATACAGCGTACTTGTCCCAGATCATCAGCAAGACTATCCATCCCTTATAAGTCTTTCTCTATAAGACTTATAACTACCAGTCTACTTGCTCTCAAACCTTGGGCTTCACCTAGGGCCCCACCACTCAACTTAGGATCTTGACCACTTGACTGCATGTTAAGTCCTTACACTGAGGCCTGCTGGTTTGGACTCTTGTGCAATGGGACAATTGGCAGGCACCATCAGGTCCTACCAACTGTAGTTGAGCATGGATCGCCATGGAAAGATGCACTGTGTTCCTCAACAACCCAAACCAAACAGTCTCCAGACACGTAGCAAACTCCCATACCTCATACATCACCATGAGGCAGGTGACTTGTCCCCATGCTGTCAACAAGCATAGGGCCACAGAGAGGGGGAGCCACGCAGCCATGGTGGCCAGATAGACCCATTCTTGAGTGGCAATCCATGAGTCAATGGTGACAAGAAAATCCACTGCAGTGGTGATGTGCATGCTGAATATAGGAGAGTGCAAGAGATACACAAGTAGTGTGAGGAGTGCAGGACAGAACTATAGTGAGAGGAACAGTTATGAATAAGAAAGAGCAAGAGAGAATGTGATACTCACTTCAGCAAGAGAAAGAAAGCTGAAGTGAGAGAGCAATGAGACGAAGGTTTAAATACTGTAGAGTGATTAGAGTTTAAGTCCAGTTGAAACTCAGAAGAACAATAAATGATACAAGAAAGGAAGGTGAAGTAATGAGTCATAACGACAGAGTGTGAGAGTGAGTCATTTATGAGTACAAGGATATCCATAAAAAGCAAATGAAAGTGTAAGTAGAGAGTCCATGGACCTATGAAGGTCCTCTAGTGACTGATAGTGTCACAGATGTCGAAGCAGAGTTCAACACCAACATCATCAGCATCATCTTCCTGCCAATATGTTGGATCTCAGCTTCCTCATTGACATCTGGCCATATATCAAGTGGCTAGACCCAGCCTCCATTCCCATGAACCTTTCCTCAAGCATCCTCTTGCTTCTTCACTATCAGTGGGGGCACATGATCCTTTTTATGATCATCTATGGTTTATGGGAGTGGGCAGTCCAGGCTGAGACTTGTTGGTTTGGACTCTTGCACAACATGGGACAGTTAACCTCTGCAATCAGGTCCTACCAACATCAGGACCTTGCTGACTTTGCCATTTAGTTTCCATCACTAGGTGCACTCAAAGTGGCTGTATATGGTGCCATATTCATGTACAGTTCCATGTGAGGCTGAGTAAGCTACCAAAAAAAGAAATCTGTGACACCGTGTCATAGTCTTTGTAATCTGAGTCTGCTGCTTTGAATCATAAGCTCTGTTTAAAGTATACAGTCTGTCCACATACATCATGAACATGCCCAATGATTCTAGTCAGTCCTCTGCTGCCAAGCCACACACCAAATTCAGTTTGCCTGAGATCAACTGGACTAATGACCTCACATGGAGCATGATGCCTTTGTCACACATTTCTTTTTTCGGTAGCTCACTCAGCCTCACACGGAACCGTACACGAAAAACGTACGCGACGTACACGGCTACTTCGAGTGCACCTACTAACACCAGCTCCTATAGCTGAAAACACCTAAATGCCAATCTTGTGCTTGGCTGGTCATATCACTTTCATAATCGATGATGATCCGATGTCAAGATACTGCAGAACTTCGTCATTTTGACTATTCCGTGGCTTGTAGTCTATTTTGTGCATGAACTGAAGAAAAATGAATGACAATGGTACGACACCCACACATGCGGCGTGCTTGTCTGGGGTAAGAACAGCCCGACAGGGCAATCGTACAAGGGGGATAAAACTACGCTATATACTCCTCGACCAACTGCACCCGAACTCGCTCGTGCTTGTTCACAGTCCCAGCAGCTGCCCAAAGTCCAAATTTTCCAACATGAACTCCAACATACATACAATAGAAATGTTATTCTTCTATTCAAAGTTGTTTTCCCATATATTCACTAAAGTCTATGGTGTCAGAAGCATCCGGTCTTCGCAACCAACTCGCCCGCAGTGTGGATGTGTGTTCGCTATCAAAGAGTTGTTTAAACGAGGCTAATCACTCGAGTGTCCGGAGCTAGCCTCCCTCACATCGCGTTCCTTCGCTCTCCGTGAGCCCTTCGCTCTCCATGAGCCTTTCGCTCCCCGTGAGCCTTTCGTTCCCCGTGAGCCCCGCTCTCCGTCTATGTTGGTGAGTTGTCGTATGAACTTGTGCTAAGTTGTTTATGCGGCATTCAGCCACAGCTTTGGTATACAAGACACTCACAAGAAACCTCCTTCGAGCGAGTTTGCGAGATTTTTTCAAGCCCGTAATGTTTACAAGATTCTCGACAATATCTTGTTTATGTTTATTTCCTCCGCTTCAAATTGAGGCATCCCTAAGCACCTGCGTTCTCTTCTAATTACCGACCCGCCTATGGGCGGACCCTACGCGGCTCAAGGCAGTGCTCAACGTCTGATACCTCTCTCCATTCTGCTTTTCTTCACCTAACTGACCGGTCTCATGTACAGCTTCATCCTCTACGTCAACGCCGTTGCTGAGCTTTCGTCTTTCCAACTGTGAAGCAGTCAAGAGCGCTGAATCGATACGAGCAATGCTTACCTCACGGCGCCGATCATGGCTTGCACCAGACTGAGGGTGTGTGTGTTCTCCTGCAAAGCATGAACTCTGTGGGACGGCGAACTATTAATGGCAAATTTGGTCATTCTAATGATGCCAGCATCGAGCGTCCTCGCCCTCAGGTGAGTCTGCTGATCTAGCTTGATGTCGTGGTATGATGCCTCGACAAGAATACTCTTGCCGTGACGGCTCCGGTCTATTCCATCGTCGCGCGCGTATGGATTTCCCGTGATGTGGATTTCTCCCGTACCTCGCTCCATGGGCGTCCCAGTATAGCTCTCGCGGCATCATTCTAACGCTCTCCATAGTATCTGGACTAATGAGCCCGCGGCCGCCGCGCGGATTATAAGTTCTGAGTCTTCTGGCCTCATGTTTAATGCTACGACGAGCGATGGTGTATACAACAGCATCGGTAGCCGTTTGATACGCGATAGAAGGAGAGTACACTATGATTCTCGAAACTTCAGTTATCAGCATGTTGGACTTGCCTCAGGGCTTGGATTACACTTATATCAAGCTTCCGATGATAGGTATCTTGCAGATACTTAAACCTCGGGGGTCCCTGTGTTAGCTGATTCAAGGTGTATACTATACTGCAAGCCAATCCACATACGCAACTACCTTCTACAGCGTCCCATCAAGGCTTAGTATTCGACGCTCATTCAGTCAAACCGTAGACCATAGCAGACCCCAAACCACACGATAGTACTCCTCACCATGCCATCTTGGCATTACATGCTATATATGATTGTATTCACTTGTAACACTTTAACCTAAGGAAGGGCGCCGAGCTTCTAGAAAGCAGTCCACTCGATTGAGCTAGTAGTTTAAATGCGTATGTCACACCCATTCGATGTTCGGGTATAAGGGTGCTGAACGCAGTGCTTATGAGAAAGCGCCCACAGTCAAGCTCAGGCTGAAGTATCGAGCCTGACCAAGAATATCACTATGCATGGTGGCCGATATCAGGCGAACTTCGCAATCATGTTGGCTGATGCGAATATAGCATGCAAGATGGATCATACAGGATGCGTTTCGAAGGAGGATAATTCAGCAGCTGGTGGCGACCGTGAAATGGCGAGGCTGACGATGGAATCGATCCTGATTTGCTGCCTGCTGTGGCGACGTATGACAGGTGCGATATGAAACGTCATGGACGCGATAATCTCGCGATTGAGGCTTCTTTGTGCTGAAGTAAGTCGTCATGCAACTGGGAAGGTCCTCACTCGAACCGCAACCGCCACAGTCCGCGTCTGTATGTCACGTCATGTTCCGTCGTATACAACAGAGTCCCCAACTTCGTGCTTTCATCCCCAGTACACTCTTTTCTTTATCCTCTCATCTTCCTCGACCTTCTTACTCGACCGCTTCAATGACTGTTAGTCTATCGGATGATCGTGCCAGCTGGCGGACCGCCGGACAGGACACAAGTCATGTTCATTCTATCTACATCAAGCCAATCCAACAGTCACAACAAGATGATCGGCAATATAGGCTCATTCGTCTCACTAATGGTCTGCAGGCCATGCTCGTTCATGATCCCAAAGCAGACAAAGCAGCTGCTAGCCTCGACGTAGCAGTCGGTCACCTCCACGATCCTGTGAGTCGTATGACAGTTAGAGTACAGCTCAGTATGTCAGTACCGTTCGGACGACTCCAGAGATATCCAACGTCGTCCGAAGTATCCACCCTTGTACTGGCAAGACTGTACTCCAATGTTCTACACTACTAACCCCTCTCCGGTATCCTAGGATGATATGCCAGGACTAGCTCACTTCTGCGAGCATCTTTTATTCATGGTCTGTCACATCCATCAATGATTGCTCCTCGTCTCACAATTTGTAAAGGGGACGGTGCAATATCCGAAAGAAAACGAGTACTCTGAGGTATGAGCGCCATTTTCTGTTCGTCAGCTTCATGTCATCTCTCTACCTTACAGTACTTGTCCAAAAATAACGGCCATTCTAATGCTTACACCTCATCATCAAATACCAATTATTACTTTGCTGTCGCGACGCCTGCACTCTCTGGTGCGCTGGCCCGGTTCTCTGCTTTCTTCCATTCTCCTCTCTTTGCGCCATCCTGCACCACAAGGGAGCTCAACGCTGTCGACTCGGAACACAAAAAGAATCACCAAAACGATGTGTGGCGTATCTTCCAGCTTAACAAGCATCTCAGCAAACCAGGACATGTATGGAGCAAGTTTGGGAGCGGAAACAAGGGCAGTCTTACGAAGGTTGGTAGAGACCTCAAGGCTAAGATTCATCAAAATGACACCGACAAGGACACTAATAAAGATCGGGCGAGCTCGGATCGCTCGGATCGCTCGGATGGTAGTCTGGCCCCATCGCCTGTAAATTCGCGTATATCATCTCCCGCACCTTCAGTGGGGTCTTCTAATAGCGAAACGGATCTTGATGGTGGTGCTGTCGGCCGTGAGACGCGTCGTCGTCTTGTCGAATGGTGGCGCAATGAATACTGTGCTAGTCGCATGAGACTTTGTGTAATTGGAAAAGGTGTGTGAGCATTGATTTATGGATGCGGCATGGGTCCTTATTTTATTTTGACGATTCATACGTTGTTAGAACCACTGGACGAACTTGCGGAAAAGGTCGTAGAGCTATTCTCACCTATCGAGAACCGTGGGCAGGATCCTTTGCCTATGATACTGGAACATCCATATGGTCCAGCTGAGAAAGGCGTGAGTTCTTTGGACACAGACAGGTAAGTAGGGTACTGAGCTTCAAGTTTGCAGACCCTTGTCCGCATTCAAACTATCATGTCATTTCATATCCTGGATATATACTTTCCAATCGAATACCAGCCTCCGCTCTGGAGAGTGAAGCCAGGACAATTCTTGGCACATCTTATCGGCCACGAAGGCCCTGGCTCACTGCATTCGTATTTGAAAAACAGAGGTTGGGTAACTGCACTTAGTTCAGGGTCGCAAACTCTTGGGAGGGGTTTTGCAATGTTCAAAATCACTCTGCATATGACAAAGGAGGGCTTTAGTGCGTTCAAGGCCTCAGCTCTGTAATTGGGTTTACATTAATATATTTCATGCAGGGAACTACAGGGAAGTGGCTCTTGCGGCATTCCACTACTTGTCGCTCCTTCAGTCTTCGGAGCTACCACCTTGGCTTCAGCAGGAGGCAAGCTCCCTTTCATATACTCGTTTCCGCTTCGCGGAGAAGCGCAGACCAGAGGATTATGCCGTGTGGGTTGCTGAGCATCTTTCATGGCCTGTGCCGCGCGACCTCGTTATCAAGGCACCACAAGTTGTTTGGGAGTGGGATGCTGCTGGTTTAGGAGAGCAGGAAATACGCCAGACCCTCGAAAGTCTCAGAATTCATGAAGGCCGTGTTACTCTTATGGCTAGGAAAGAAGACCACATCGCTATTAAGGATATCGCGGAGTGGTCAAAAGAACCTTGGTACGGGACTGAGTATACCGTGGAGCGATTCGATGAAGAATTTATGCAGCAGGTGAGGCTATTCCTCATATCTGCGTCGTTTTTCCTTACTGGATTCTCAGGCGGATGGACCGAATCTCATACCTGCGCTGCATCTTCCTCGCCCCAACGACTTCATCCCTAAAAATTTGGATGTCGAGAAACGCGAGGTCTCTGAGGTAAGAAAGGTCATTGCAGCGCAAATACTTCAATCATTCCAACTCTTCTCTAGCCTCAGCCTCGACCGTATCTTATTCGACAGACTTCTCTGTCTTCTTTGTGGTATAAAAAAGACGACCGCTTTTGGGTTCCAAAAGCTCATGTCATCTTTGAGATGCGCTCACTAATGGCAAATGAATCTCCAACTGCTGCTGTCCTTACCAGGTCTGATGCGTCTCTTTACTTTTTCCGCTTGTGCTGATCATATCTCCGCTTAGACTCTATGTTGATCTCGTGAATGATTCGCTAACCGAACATGCTTATGATGCCGATCTTGCGGGACTTAGCTACAACCTCTCTTTATCCACTCTAGGAGTTTTCATCGTGCTCAGCGGGTATAATGACAAATTACACGTCCTCTTGCAACATATTTTAGAAAGAGTAAAGACATTACAAGTTAATCCTGACAGGTTGGAAGTCATGAAAGAACAAGTACGTCCGCATGTCTCATTCACCACTAGATATTTCACGGGTATGTTTATGTCTAGGCTAAGAGGAACTGGGAGAATTTCTTCCTTGGTCAAACATACCACATATCCGACTACTTTGCTCGATATCTTATGAATGAGAAACAGTGGACAATACCAGAGAAACTACAAGTAATATCTTGTAATTAGTGCGGTCTCCTATCATCTACTCTCCATTGAAATCATCTTTTTCTAGCTGTAACCGCAAATGATGTACAAGACCACGCTGCAAAGTTTTTCATGAATCTGCAAGTTCGTATGTTAGTGCAAGGGAACCTCTATAAGGACGTAAGTCCTTTGCTTGCTGCTTAGCCCACGTAGTGAGTGGGAATCATCATGCATAACGCAGGAAGCGGTGTCCATCGGGAAAATGGTAGAAGAAATCACCAATGCCTCACCTTTGATTGGTCCCGACCCGGCGGATCTTTCCCTTTTACTCCCAGAAGGTACAGACTGTGTTATCTCTTCTCTATGCCCCCCACAACTTAAACTACACGTCTAGGATGCAACTACGTTTGGTCGATGCCTGTTCCAAATCCCAATGAGCCAAACTCAGCCCTTACCTATTATGTTCACTTTGGACCCCTCGCCGAGCCTCTTCTCCGCGTCAAAACTGCCTTGCTCGCTCAGATCCTTACCGAGCCTGCCTTTGACATTCTTCGTACAAAGGAGCAACTAGGCTATATTGTATTTGCTTCAAGATGGTCATCACCTGGAGCCAGCGATGGCGGCCTACGGATTGTTATTCAGAGCGAACGAGAATCAACATATCTCGAAGAACGCGTTGAAGCGTTCCTGGACCATATGAAATGGGTGCTCTCCGAGATGAGCGACGAAGAATTCGAGCAACAGAAACAAGGACTTGAGAAGAATTGGAGAGAGGCCCCAAAGAACATGTCCGAAGAAGTCAACAGATACTGGGCACATATCGACTCTGGTTACTTGGACTTCCTCCGGCGTGAGCTCTGTTATTTATTTATTTGACCAAGTATGACTCATAGTGACCGCTTGAAATCAGGTTTCAATGATTCAGATACCCTCCGAAGCGTGACGAAGGACGAGATAGTATCGTTATTTCTGTCCCACGTTCATCCCTCATCACCGATACGCTCGAAACTCTCGGTGCATCTCCAGTCGATAAAACCACGATCCATACACGTTAGTCAAGCCGCTGCCGATGCTTTCGCTAGTCTCCTCAGCGATGCCGGTGTACCAGTGGATGAACTGAGGTGGAAAGAGGAAACCATGGCAGAAGGGGAGCCCACTATTGCCAGCTTCACACAATACTGGAAAACAACCTTGGCTGCCAAGCCTGCCAAGGTGACAGACAAGCTGTTTACAGCACTCTCAGGGCTAGTTGGTGATCATCCTGCGATGGTGGACGCTCAAGGAACACTCCGTGACGGTGTCCACCATATCAACGACGTAAAGGCTTTCAAGAGCACACTCACTATCTCGAAGCCACCATGTCCACTTGTAGATTGGAACGACTTGCCCAAGCCTAAATTTTAGTGCTGGTTGTATTGTTTTAAAGTCGTGGTATTTGCGCTTTCCAATGTAGTTATACGACAATGCCCTCTCGCCCCTCCACCTGTTGCAGATGCGTGTAGAATAATACCTTCTGGTAATCAACTTACCAGCAATCAAAACTCAGCGGTCATCATCACGTAGTTATAATGGTATGGCATACAATATCAGGAATGTAACGAACAGCTCGAATCCTCGTCAATATTGTGCATAGCCCAGGTATAGCAATGCATGTTAAACGAAGAACTCGCAAGACTGGTCATGGTGATTACCTGGCTCACATGTTAGGTTGAGCTGGATGAGAAAAGCAAGGTATGTACTGGACGGTCAACTCGGGAACGAACATGGGAGGGAAAGCCGAAATAGAGAATGATGAGGGGAAAGCTACCGAGACAGTGTGAGGAGGAAAATGCGATGACGAGCCAATCGGTGAGAGGAAACATACAACCCGAAGAGAAAAAAAGCCTTTACTTCCTTCGTCCATTCTTCCCTGCCGCCTTGCCATTTAGTTGCTGCTCATATACCTGCTGCTGTGCGAGCTGTTGGTCGAAATTCTTGGGTCGTCGGAAGAGTAGTACATGTGGTTCGGGGGCTGTGCGGGATAAACTTGGAATGCTGATGACAGCAAGATGTATGCTTACCATGAACTTCATAGTGGACCCAACCTAGACTTTGTGTGATCCCAATGCCTCTCCATTCAGCCTCTGTTAATAGGCGAAGGGTAGTGCTATCCTCATCGAAGTATTGTTTGGGTATCAGTTTGAAGAGGGGTTTCGGAAGAATAACATGTCGATATTCATATTCATCATCAGAATAGCGATCAGAGTAATGAATCCTGTGAGCTTTTGAGCGGAATCGCAGGCTGTGTCCCGAACACAGCTTACTTCTCAATGTATTCTTCAATCTTCTTCTGATCTACTTCTTGTTGTTTGGACATAGCCTATGATTGTATCAAGGTATTAGCAAGGCGGCGCGCGTTTAATGCCGGGGAGAATTTGCGATCGAAATGGCAGGATAGTGCTTGAATGACGGTGGCCAAAGACTTTTGGAGAGCAGGTGACAAGACACGCCCAGTCACAACGTGACAATGACAGTGAGTCCCCACGTGATGGGAAGCTCTTCGTCCCACGCGGGTACACAGAGTCGCAAGTGCTAGTACTTGTTTGCAACTACATCCAGCTTAAAAGGTATCTCCTCCGTAGTTTCATGGTCCCCTTCGATCTTGCAAGAATTGCTCGGGATCATTGTATTGACGATGAAGATATTGGTTCTCCATCATATCACTCAGACGACGAGATCCAAGATATGATTACACCACTATACAGTGCCGATGATATAGGCGGGTATATGCGCGACAAGTTGGTCACATACTGAACTTCTGACTTCTATGTATGCAGAAACATCGTCGCCGTCACCTCTTGAACGGAAGAGGCAGACGAACTTTCCCCAACATGACCTTTATGTACCAACGCCTCTATTGTATCACCCTCATGAACAGCAACCTTGTGAAAGCGAGATAACAGTGGGAATTAACAATGACCTTCTTTATTGCAATTCATTCTTGCCATCAATCGCTTACCTTGACGGAGCTCTCACGTTGGACTGTACGTGCAGCAGACAGAAAATCGTCCGCGGCAACTCACCTCCCGTCCTGACGCATACAGCGCCCCAACAATCACCGAGTTATTACTTATCGACCAATGACTCACGGATGGACCAAGGCTTGTTGAATGGTTCGGAAGTGAATGGCTTACCGAGTTCTAATCCTCGTGATCGACATGAAATTCGACTGCGACCAGTATCGGAACTTCGTGAGCTTTGTGCTTCTACGAAATTCACGGTTGCTCTCAGTAATGCTATACCTTGTTGTAGCGGATAGGTACCGGGGTATATTCAAGTTTGGGATGTTCAACGCGATACAATCGTGTTGCTTTGAAACGGTATGTATGTTATGCCTCGAATAATAGAAAGTGAACTTCCTTACGATTATGGATTAAGATAATGGGATCAGAACAGAACATGGTAATCAATTTCCGCATGTAGTAGTCGCGACTTGAACTAACAGCTTCTAAAACAGACAATTAGCGGTAAGAACCTCTGTTGACATTGATCTTCAAAAATTTTATCACCTAACTTAATCATTTTCAGCTCCTACAGGAAGCGGGAAGACAGTGCTCTTCGAACTTTCCATTATTCACATGCTGATGAACTCAGCCCAGGATGTCAACGTCGTCAAATGTGTTTATATGGCCCCGACAAAGGTTCCTCGTTCATTTGTCGACTTTGATGACCGCGAGACTCATTTGTGGAATAGGCATTATGCTCAGAGAGGTATAAAGATTGGACTGCGAAATTTGAAGGGCTGGGTGTAAAGTGTGCGACCTACCACTAAAAAGTCGCTAGTCGAATTCTCACGATTTACACAGGCTGCGAGCTCACAGGAGACACAATTCATTTCGGAAAAGGTGCATGGGGAGATGCACTGAACGCCCAGATTATGTTCGTTCCTCTACTTCATTTCTAATATCAATCCAACTCACAAAGTCTAGTGTCACTACGGTGTGTGGCAATATCTATATATTATCAAGTAGGGATTCAACTCCTTCATCCCGTAACTTCTTAGGGAGAGAAATGGGACAGTCTTACGAGAAGCTGGTGAGTCGGTTACCACTTCGTTTTTCCGTTGGCTCAATTTCTTTAATGACCATCCTTCAAGGCGTGAGCATCGTCAGATACTGTCTCGGATTCGTCTATTCCTCGTCGACGAGGTAATTCCAATTTCTACTTTATCAAATTGTTTAAAGTATGAATGTCATGTTGCAACAGGTACATATCCTGAATGAGATCCGTGGTAGCACGCTTGAAGTCGTGATGTCACGTATGAAGATCTTAGGATCAGCAGTCCGATTCGTTACTGTGTCTGCCACAGTCCCGAACATACAAGATGTTGCCAATTGGATTGGCCATGGCCATGCGGATGGACCAGCCAAAGTCTTCGAAGTAAGTTTGGTGACTATTAGACCAGTCATGGCGGGTCATCCTAACTTGCATCCATATAGTTCGGCGAGAACTTTAGGCCGTGCAAGCTAACGCGTTTTGTGTTTGGGTTCCCCAAGGGAAAAAACCAGAATGATTTCACTTTTTCCCGCTCTTTAGATTATAGACTCTTTGGAGTCTTACAGCAGCATTCTACTGACAAACCGATACTAGTATTTTGTCCCACAAGGAAGGGTCAGCTAATTGCAGTATGTGTGCCGTTGAACACTATTAACTGTATGTATAGGTGTCTTCTCCACTGCTGAGCAACTCTTAGTCGACCACGCAAAGGCTGCCCAATTGAATCAGAAGCTACCTTGGTCACCAGTCAAAAAGTATGCATTCCTCCGACACCTTCCAGTTTATTTCTGAAAGCTCGATTTAGAATAGAGCAACACTTTTATGACAAGCGGTTAAGAAGTGAGTAATGGCTCTATAGACAGGGAGCTCTTTGACTGACCTCAATATGTCCAAGAACTGGTTAATGCAGGCATTGGTGTTCATCATGCGGGTCTTTGTGTCGATGACAAGCGGGCAATTGAGGACTTGTTCTTGAGCAAGACGTTACGAATTGTCGTCGCTACGTCGGTATGTTGCCATGCCACCACCACACCTATTTATTTCTCAATAACGCCCCTGTAGACTTTGGCCGTGGGTGTCAATTTGCGTATGCTTATCTTCACATCGATTTTTCATTTGTTATTTTGACGTCGTTTTGAAAGCCGCCCATACCGTGGTGATCAAAGGCGTCAAGATGTTCCAAGGTACTCAGTGGCAGGAGTACTCGGACCTGGACGTTATGCAAATGTTAGGTCGTGCGGTATGCTCCCTCGTATCTTCAGCGCCTGTCTATGAGTGCTAACAACATCCCTCATTTTCCTCGCTTCTAGGGAAGGCCTCAGTTCGGTAAACCATCAGTTAACTTATCGTTTTTGACAGCAGCTCATTGCCTAACGCAGATAAGGAAGGCATCGCGATTATCATGTGCGAGTCGGAGCTGGAGTACAAATACCAGTCTCTAACCCAGGGTCAGAGCGTGCTAGAGAGCTTCTTGCATATAAATCTTGCAGAACACATCAACTCGGAAGTAGGACTTGGGACTATCAGCACTGTCGATACAGCGAAAGATTGGTTGCGCAATTCTTTCATGTTTCAGAGAATTCAACAGAATCCCCAACACTATGCAATTCGGAAGCATGTTGACCAGACCTGGGAAGAGAGGCTTTCGGACATCGTCAACCAAAGTATTGCAAGTCTGAAGACGGCAGAACTTGTGTCACACAACGAGAAATCAGGACGGTTACTTTCAACTGAGTATGGAATTGTCATGAGTAAAGTACGTTCAAAACCATACCAACATCAACACACCACCAACCGTTGGTTTTTCTATAGTTCTACATCCGTCAGTCGACGGTTAGTAAATGATGTACTTTGGGCGTCGTATGCCAACCATTAACCCTTTATGTCCACTTTTCAGATGATCTTAATCCTGAAGCTGCCCAAACAAGCGACTGTGCGGGAAATGGTCAGCATTTATGTAGATGCCCTGGCTTTAAAAGAGCTGACTGCCTTGTTCTCGGCTAGCTGGAGCTGTTGGCTGCCTGTGATGAGTCAGTTCGTTAGTGCTTGGATTCTAAACGACTAACCAGTTATAGACTGTCAGATCTCAAGCTTCGAGCGGGTGAAAGGCAGGTACGATCGCTACATTTGTCACATAATCGAGCCTACCAATTTAAAAAAAATCATCGTGATTCAAAAGGTATACAACAAACTCCTCGAGCATAATGACATCCGATTCAGAATCAAGAAGGTAGAGAAGACACAAGATAAACTATTTATCTTGATACAGGTACATACAGCAACGACATTGTTTTCATTTTTATAACAAATACTATTCCAGGCAATCTTGGGAGGGATATCTCTGAATTCCCCGGAATACAAAACCGGGGACAGCCAGCCTAATTTGGAAGCGTATCAAGTTTTTCGCCATGTAAATCGGATTGCAAGAGGTTTGGGCTTCAGTTCGAACTATAAGATTTATGCTGAATTACCCATGATGCTCAAAGCCATTGTAGAAGTCGCCATCATTAGACGAAGCGGCTCACAAATTAAATATGGTCTAGAACTG
Source organism: Albatrellus sp. MG142 (assembly GCA_003314695.1). Taxonomy (NCBI): domain Eukaryota; kingdom Fungi; phylum Basidiomycota; class Agaricomycetes; order Russulales; family Albatrellaceae; genus Albatrellus; species Albatrellus sp. MG142. Next base: position 16,667 of record QLPM01000199.1, read on the forward strand.
TACGTGTGTTTGACAAAAGATCACACTTGCAATCGTCTAATCATTGTATAGGGTCCGCGTTTTGAATGCCAAAGCTTGGGAAGATAGGCCTGTGGTTCTGCGCCAAATTGAGCACATCGGCGAGAAATCGTTAGTATATTCTGCCCATCAACCCGATCAAGTTTCATTCTGAACGATCACTAGTATTAAAGTTCTTGCTGAGCATGGGATAGTCAATTTCGAGACGTTGGGTAGACAAACTCCCCTTCGCATTGAAGCGGTGAACATAAAAGCTAGCTCAGAAATGTGCCGAGCGCGCTAATTTAGGTTTTTAGCTACTAAACAGGAAAGCGGGATTTGGTTACGATGTGCTCGCATCGCTTGCTGATTTTCCAAAGTACTTCCTAAAAATTGAAGAAACGTCCTCGATGCCCTCGAAAGGTAACAAACCGATTGACATAGAGCTATCGATTCAATGTGGGTTCATTGTGGAGAAGACGCAAGCAACTGTGAAAAAAGAGAGGGCGGGCGCTTTCGACATGACCGTTGTCCTGACCCTCACTTCCGACCTCGACTTCATTGACTTCCGGAGAATACCGTAACATCAGATTAGTATGTTGATTGATTGTGACTGACCGTAATCTTAGAACGAGATATCTCGCAAAGACAAAGACGTTTTCTGTCACAGCACAATTGTCGAAGCCGAGCCAGTTCATTTGTGTTTGCATTGCTTCGGTAAGCCGGGCAGGCACCGCTGTACCTGATACATCTCATTTAAATTTGCGATCACGCTAGGAGATCATAGCCGGCGTGTCAGTCACCGAGAAATACAGACCAAACATTGATCGCCATGATTACCCTGTAATGGACACCCGCCCTCGCAATTCATTGGTAGAGTCAACTTTTTTTTTTCGATACCTGTTGATGACAACTTTTTCTAGGAAATGGACCTCGAGGGTCTAGAAGATGATCCTGATTTCTGGAATATGGGTCTCGAAGACGACGACAATTCAGTCCTAATGATTAAAGATTTGACCAAGCCAGGGCCTGGTGCGTTTTGATGCTAAACTGGAAGCCAGAGCTGATACAAGGAACGTAGTTGAGAATCATGCGATGCATCAAACAAGCGGCCACGTCTCACCGTCTAGTTCTTCAATTCTTACTACTACCAAAGTAATCGATAGATCAGATCAAGAACTACTAAAACTCCCGACAGGGAGGTACCAGTGCGTACAGTATCATCATGTTTAATATGCATTCATTATATTAACATTTTAAAGATGCAATCATACGTGCAAGGACAAATCACAATGCCGACACCTTTGGTCTGTGATGCATTTGCAATGTTGGTCAGTTGGCCAATGGCTCACGCCGTGTTTAGTTGCAGGGATGGTTTGGACAAGCCCCCAGTGCAATCTAAAAGCAGTGCAAAAGTGGCGAGTGAAGTAGTACGGAGGAAAGGGCAGATCGTGGTGAAAAATGCGGGAAGAAACTCTAGCATCAAACAAGCCCTTCAACCGTCAGAAATCACCACCACCAGGCCTAAGGTCGTCAAAGGTGGTAAAGAAGCATCACTGAATCACCTTGAGTCACTCCACAAATTCGCAGGCGTCTCGGCTCATTTGAGTATTCGAAAAAATCAGCGGCTTCTGCTCGACAATGGCCCAACACTCAAAAAGTCTTCTCACAGAACCCAACCTTCGTTTCATCCAGATTTCCCTGACCTCCACGACAAAAGTCTAGACAAGGAGAACCAGACTTTTTTGAAGATCGATGTCCCTCTCCCCGATGACGATAATGGTAACAGCGATAACGACCTCCCGGAACCCCAAACGCTGCTCAGTGCCATTCGAGGTAGTGAGATAGAGCCGCAGCTACATGCTCTTCCTCGCAACAAAAAGGCTAACGCTATTCGAGCTTCTGTCAATGATGTCATAGACTTAACCACCGACTGCCATAACGAAAACAGTTTTCCAGGCCCCCGTGACATGGACAATGGCTTCAATCACACTGGTGGTACCGTAAGTCGGGTTGTGAAGAGACCCCGAGTCCAGAACGACGATGGCCTCGAAGCTAAACGATTTAAGTCCTTTGGACCACCAGCTTGCATTAAATCTCGCATAGATACTTCTGAAGCTGCTGAACAGGTAAGTGTTCAATTGAGTTGAACGCCAAGATGCCAACTCTTCTTTTAGGCCTCTGCCACCGAACCCATGACCGATCTTAAGAACCCTTTGTTTTACTGCGAACTTGCCGACGATAATGGCCCTGCACCAGACGTTCAAGGCACTATGGGATATCCGCTGGCAGGGATGATGACTACTGGCCCATGGGAATTTACCCTCGACGAGAGTTTGTTCGACATCGTCGACTCTAATGGCACGTCCGATCCCAAGACAAATAGCAATACCCCGGACCGAGATATTGCTCAGTCAGTGCCTAGGGATCCCGCAAAGTTCACAGATATGCAGAACGTGTTCTTCACGAACTCCACGATGTCTTGGTCTTCATTCTCGGAAAATTGTGTCGCAGATGTGGTAACTAATCCTGAAGTCTCTTTCGGAAAAGAATATTATTCAGAAGATGCAACGTTGAGAGACTGGGATCCTGTTGCAGAATTCGAGGCTTGGCTCGATAGTGGCGCTGTGGATATCATTCCATCGAGATCTGGCTGATTCGTCGTATACTGGAACCAGCCTCTGCGTGTTATAATTGCTTCTCCGTCCGAGCCACCTTCTGTATGCGCTTTGAAGGCTGCTTTGAATTATTCGAATCTGCCGTGTCGTCAATAGACGAGTTTCAATCATCGTGTTTCGAGTTGAACAACCAGTTTTTCCAGCATGCGTTACGAGTCGCCACGCATTAATCGTGCTGAGAACTGATTGTGCCAGGCTACGACAATGCTTCATAAGAGATCGGATATGATGATGTTGTTATTACAACTCCATCATACCAAAGCCATTTCGTAATCTCTGTGTCACATCAAGTTGCAACATTGATGTGCTCTGATATATCTGCAAACTGACCGGCAGCCGTCCTAGTAGTTGTAGCTAGATGGCCCTTTGAGTCGATGCCCAGATTGCAGCGGCCTTTCCCCTGACATTGTAACTTGAACCCTCTTGCCCCTGCCCCTTCTACTCCTTCCGCAACAGTTAGGGTCGTTGATGTCTCAGCTCCCATCAGTTGGATGCCGTATTGTTTTGTCTTCTTATCTGGGCACCATCAGATATGTTGGACCGGTAGTGGGAACTACAGGTACTTGGCTAGGAATCGAGTGGGATGATCCTGGCCGCGGGAAGAACGACGGTATGAAAGATAATAAGCGTTACTTTTCTTGCATGTGAGTTCACCTAGGAGATAACGTGATTCTTGCGATGAATATCTCTCTTTTGGAGACAGTGTCTCAGGTGCTGGATCGTTCATTCGCCCGCTCCCTGCCGTCAATCATGGAAAATCGTTCCTTCAAGCTTTGACTGAGAAGTATGTTGAAGCACCCCATGGCAGTTCAACACCGGAAACAGTCGTGCTTGGTTCCTCCAACGGCATCATTCAGGTTGAGGCAGTGAATTTGGATAAAATACGCTCTTCATTGGCTCGACTAGACCATCTTCGTGAAGTCAGCCTGGACAAATGGAACGTCGCCTTCGCCGACCAGTTGGGTATTATACAGAAGACATGTCCCAGTATGTTCTTGTATTCTCTACAATCTGATTGCTGAGCATACTCTTGCTCCCTCATCCAGGCATCAAAGGCCTTGACCTTTCGTGTAATCTGCTACCTAAGTGGGATGTGGTAGCGCAAATCTCAATTGAGCTACCTGGCCTCGAGCGCCTTGCGCTGAAGTTAGTCGTTGACATATGTAGTCATTGAATACTGACAAATGTCTCAGTGGTAATCGGCTCCAAGCATTTGAAGATCGTGCATCTGCTTCGCAGGCTTTCTCGCGTGTCGCTGAACTGCAACTCAATGGCACACTCATTTCATGGCAAGATTCTCTCCGCATATTACCTTTTTTCCCAGTGCTCCGAAGGATGGAGCTTGGCTACAACCGCCTCGTTTCTTTGTGTTCCTCAAACAGGACACCCAACGACCTCAGCCATGACTGCGCTCTTGAAATGATCAACTTAGAGAGCAACACATTATCCGACTGGACGGACATCTGCCATGCACTCCAGCCTTTAACAAAGTATGTTCCTACATCGGGAAGATATAGTCAACGTCGCTGACAAGGATGTGCTCATTAGGCTCCAAATCCTGGTCCTCTCCGGTAATACGCTCACCACTATTCCACGCCCACAATCTTCACTCGAAAGCATCCTGTCAATCAAGTATCTAGTCCTCGCCTTGACCAATTTCCAAGATTGGTCGTCAATCGATGCGCTTGGGATGTGGTGTCCTAACCTCGAGAACCTCGCACTCGCTGAGACCCCTCTAGTTCGAGGTAATATGCTGTTTCATAGGTCTGTTGTGTATGTGTTAAGCCTGATCTCTTGATATTGTCGCTCAGCAAATGAGAGTAACTGGCGGTACATTACCATCGCCCGTCTTCCAACTCTTCGCGTACTCGATGGGGCCAATGTGAGTTCCACAATCGTCATACTCGCTTCGTCTTACTCCACGTATCTGGGGCCGTATGCTTGGACTTCCGTTTGCGTTACTGACACCTTCGGCTTTTGAGATCTCCCCGAGAGAGCGTACGAACGCCGAGTTATTCTACCACAACCTGGTTGCTCGTATCCCGTACAAGTCGGAGGCGGACCGTCATGTTGAGCACCCCCGCTGGGAAACCATCCGTAAACGTAGGTATTTCCTTACCCTGATACTTCCCCTTCGCCCCTCAGAGTATTGTCAATCGCTTTTTCGACCTTGATTACCGCGCGACGGTGCTGACAAGATTCTAGTGCACGATGTTGATACGGTCGTTACGACGCACCTCGCCAAAGAAAGGTTATTGGACCAGCTCATTAGTGCGTTCTTTGTGTTCGATAGAGACCGACATCTATGCCCTTCTAACCATCTCCTCATGTCACGTTTGTTTTAATCGACGCCTTCGTTGATACCCCTACGCGTACCAGGTGTATCGGCGGTGCTTGTGTCATCACCACCCGAATCCACTGCTTCCCAGGCAACTGTCGATCAGAAACCGCTTCGTGTCTTGCCTACTATGACTCTACGCCTTTTCCGCCTGAGGCTCGTGAAAGTCTTCAAAGTGCCGAAGAATGCCAAGATCGACATCTGGGTCAGAGCAAGAGATGGCAGGGCCATTGCTTTGGGGAGTATCGACGAGGATGGCGGAGATGAGAGCAAGGAGATAAGCTGGTGGCTTAGTGATGCCAGCTTGGTACTAGTGCACCCGAGAGATTCAACATGATCATCACCTACTATCAACAATCCAACCTTAACGAAGCGCACATCTTAGTTAGACAGCACAATTACTGTAAAGCTATCTTGCACTTCACCAACAACGCACACCTAGAACTGCTTCTGCTTGTGTCTGATCTACAGAGGCTTAAGGAAAGATAAATGATTACGAAAAGTTGGTATTATGGCACAAGTTTAGATACATGCCATCAAAGTGGTACAATGTGTGTAGTCAGAGTGAACAAGCTATCTGACACTCACCTTCAACAAATTTGGATATATCCATAGCATGCAAGTCAAGGTATTCCTGGGTTTGACATCGTGCGGAAGGACAATTAAGGCCGGGGGGCCGCATGAGATATAGTCGAAAAAGAACTATCCTGGACCGAAAGCAAAATATCCCGATGTGGGAGCCCAAGTGCTGGCCGAGCGCCGAAGCACGGTCCATCAACACGTACCACAGCATGTAAATTTTCTCGGAAACGCCAACGGTCTACAAAAGAACTCAGGAGATATAGGCGATCGATAGATGCGCCAGATTCTTTAAGTTGTGTCCAAGGCTCAACCCAATGGTGGGTGAAGATCGGCCAAGCGCCAAGATTCCACGTTATAATCAAGGGCCCACAGGACGACTTGGAACTGAATTCATCCCACTGAACCATCCTTGCTGGAGGGGTCAAAGGCTGCCTACGATCCCGGCGCTTAATCTTCGGCCGGACGCGAAAGGAGTGCGGAACGTAGGAAGCAGTCGCAGGACCAACGATATTGACCATCAAAGTACAGTGCACCGACTCGATCACATGCCACGCCAACGCCATAATATCGAGCAGTTTTGAAGAGCAACATAGGACTGGCAAACTGGCAAACTCGGAAAAAGGATTGAAAGGAAGCACATCGCTGGCCAGAATTCGTCCATGACCGTCCTTATCGACCGGACAACCTGGGTTCCCGTCCCGATTTTTAACGCCATCCACCTTCACCATTTGCGGTTGCATGTCTGGGGGCCGCCCTATCATCAAACCGTTCATCCTTCTCGTCGCGCCGTCTGTCGTCCCTGCGTCTGTCGTCGTCCCTGCGGCGATCATAATAAGGGTCAGGGCCTCGACGGTCATCATAGCCTCCCCGCCGATCATCGTACCCTGCAGGTCTCCTATCATCAACTTCCCTCCGGGGAGGGGGCGACCTGGGGCGACGTTCTTCAAATTCACCGCGGCGAGGAGATCGCGACCTTTCTCGGCGATGTACTGGCTTGTCTTCACGGTAACGGTCATAGCGATCGTCACGGTAACGATCCTCCCTATAACGATCATGGGAGCGATCATCTACACGACGTTCATCACGTCTGTAATTGTCCGGGCCACGCTTGAAGAAAGTCAGATCAATGCCTCAATTAAAGTAAAAGCCCGTACGTCTTCAGCCATGGCCACTCGGACTTGCTGTCCACGAAGATCCTTGCCGTCCAACTCTTTGACCGCACGCTCAGCATCTTCCCGAGCCAAGTACTCGAGAATTCTGAACGTGCCTGCGGTTATTAAGAGTTCATGAGGGTAGATTGCATAAGCTCACCCTTGGCCGAAGTTATCGCGATCAATGTCCGCAAAAGATACACTACCAGCCTCGCGACCAAAGTCCTTCAGATCCTGTAGGGCGACAGAGAGAATAGGATCCAATAATCAGTAAAGGCCTCCTAGGGGAAAATATAGCCGAGGGCAAAGTGTCGTCTGTGCGATCCTCGAAGGCAACCATATGAAGGCGTTCCAACCAAAAACATCGAATCGTGCCCGCCCACGACGCCTAGAACCGATAAAGGAGCCAAGGAGCCTCCGTACCTGCCAGCTGGTGTCTCGGGAAATACCGGTCACGAGGATACGAATACCAGGAGGCCTTCTAGAGCGAGGAGCACTAGATACAGAAATGAGCCAACAGGGTTAGATAAAACGTCTGAGTTGAGAAATTATACCCGTATCTGTCATCGTATGGGTCGCGGCGTGGCCGTGACTCTTTGGCAAATTCGACGACAATACTACAAACATACATATTTAGAGCGGACAAACAAGGATTAATACACTGGGCCTTACTTGGAACCCAAAAATGTTTTCCCATTGAAATTATGTAACGCATCCTCAGCGTCCTACACTCATCCCTTAGCGATAGTCATGTATGTCATGAAAAGAAACTTGCCCTAGAGCTTTCAAACTCAACGAATCCAAAACCTAAGACAATCGTATCAGACGAAAACAGACACAGACACAGAGGTGCATACCAGTCATGACTCGGCAGTCAACGATTTTGCCATAACCATCAAACAGCTTAGAGACATCGTCAGTTCTGGTGTCAGGGGGGAGCTCTAGTAAATTATGAATCTGATGAATAGGTTTTCCCAACATGAAGATATGAATAGAGCCCACTTCCAAGGTAGAGACGACGAGCCATTGTGACGAAGGTAGGCGGTAAGAAAGGATAAGAAGCAAAGACAAGACTCCCGAGTTGAACTGACTTGGCTGAGTTTCAAAATCACGAGATTGCTCACGCGTGTGCACGGACCACCGTTTCCGCGAGCCTACTTCAAATTACGTACATGATAATGCCGTTAGCGAACAGGAGGAAATAAATTATAATTGTGAAATGATATGATATGATAACCACATTGCCTCTCTACTGTGGGAATGGCCAAACCGACGCCACTTTGCCATTTCGCAGAAAGTCTACTCCCTAGTCAAATCTCCACTTTTCTATCTATCGGAATCTTGTTGAGCTATACAATGAACCTAGCTCGCGCATACTTGGATGCTTAGTTTACTCAGAAAGATTTGCTCCATAGGTATAAAAAAAACCATTTCTGCCGCTTCCGTGGGCTAAGTACCATTTCTACGTGTATGTAAGTAGTATTAGAAGGTCATATGAGCCTTCTCGCGTTGTTCTTGAAGCTTTTTGTAGCCTCTAAGGTCTCTGCTGTCCCTCCTACATGGCGATGTCTACTTGCTGAGCATCAAGACTTTTTCTGCTCCGTGAACATGGTTAGAGAGTATCTAATGAGGACGGAAAATCTCGCTATGGACAGCACAGCAGCTTTTTTTTTATTGGCAGAATTTGCTCCAAAATCCCAAGATTCCAAAAATGGTAGATTATGAATCTTTTACCCTATTTCCTTCTGGAAATCAAACCGGACCGTCTAAAACCTGCTGTAAATGGCTGGGCGGAGGCGTCGCTTTAGTCCTTCCCACACTGTAGTAGTAAGGCATCCAAATATTGAGGAGCAGGACAGTCTGAATGGAAGAAAGCACGCAACTAAGTTAAAGAGAATGAAATGAATAGCAAGTAACCGAACTCAGGAGCCGGAGACGCCTCGTGGCTTCAACGAGGCACCTCGTGCTCGAGACGTGCTCAAAGCTTGCAGTTGCTCGCAAACTTCATCTATCACCTTCTCTCCCTCCCTCATCAGTTCTTGCCATACGGTCGACCGTCTTTTCTCTTTGACGAGTCGCTGTCCAATGGAACGTGCAGGTCAACTCTTTTCTCGAGGTTCAAGCCCTCCTGGACCACAGCAGACATTTCCAGATCTAACTCACCAACCGCAGCAATCCAAGCAGTATCAGCACAGTTCTCCCGCCCAGTCCTTCAGAGATCCCGTCCAATCTTCGTCTCCCAGTCATGTTGAATCGCTTTTTCATAATTTAAATGCGTCATCTGGCCAGTCTAGTGGTGGAAATCCTGTTGGTTCTTCCCATACCAACCACTCGGCCCCTGCAACGCCTGTCTCCTCTATGACCGTCCACTCCGCTTCGTCTGCGACATCTGCGCCCCCGAATCCCACCACAGACAGTCGACAGAGTGCCTTGCTATCTTTACTTGGGTCTACTGTTCCTCCAAATCCTGCGGCGTCAACCTCGGCGCCACGGCAAGTGCCTACGCCTCCTGGATCGACACATCGAGCGGGATTACCCAACTCCAATGAATCACAAGGAAGGCTACTACTAGAACAGCTAATGTCGGGGTAAGTACTTTTGTTAAGCTGTTGTCTGTCCCGATAAGATGTCAGTCGTGGTCCGAGCACCAATCTTGGTGGTTAATTGACGACATCATTTTGTGCCTTGCTTATGGAGGCAGGGTTACATCGTACGGTGACGATGTTCGACCTGAGCATATTGGATGATTGGGAGGTCTTCGAGCTCGTCTGAATCCATTGTACCGGAACCACTCAACTAATTAGTACACCGCTATGCAGTAATGCGCCACGGACAAACTATATAGATACGACCCAACACGTATTGGCTGCTCCCGCTAGCACCTCTCCTTCTTATCCTCCTCCTGAGACTTCTGAAACTGGTTCCTATTATGAGCCGAGGGCTGCCACACCACAAGATGGGGACCAAGAAGATGCTCAAAACACCCCTCCCGTCCAACCACAGCAACCTCCTTCTCCAGGACGTAAAGCTTTGTTCGAATTCGTCTCGCCATTTGACGTGCTCAACTCTACATCTTCCTCATCCTCGGCGAGGAAGCCCATCCCACCTTTCACACAGTCCCAAGGACCCATCAACATCAGCGACGAACCTTGGCCATCGCCAATGGCGGCAGATCCAAAGCGTAAATCCGTAGACAATCTCATTGAACAGTTGACGAGAGGACAGCCTCCTTCGATATCATCTTCCAATCCCTATGATATGCATATGGCAAGCGAAGACCCTTCGGCTCCTGAATCCATACAGGCTCGGGTACAATCACGCCCCTTGCCCCCGAAACCGACACAAGTCGTATCTCCTCGTAACTCTCCTCCCAAGGTTTCACCCCAACCACGTAGGGATATGCGTTCATCAGAGTCACCATTGGGTCCGCCGGCCGGACCGTTGTTGGCTCATATTCCTGCGGCGCATGGCTCAAGAGAGAAAGATCACTCTCCGAGCCCCCGTGGAAGTTGGAAAGGACACGAAGGCCGAAATAAGGGGGCAGGCGCCAAAGCAAAGTCTCAGACCAGCCCGAGGTATAGTCCCTTTTAGCTGACACTTTGGACGGAGCTCATGCAATATCTAGTTCGCAACCGCAAAACATCGTATTTGATGTGTCTCATCCGCTTGATGATATACAGGCTCCACGAGATGCGGTAAAGTCGACGGCGATTGCCTTGGTTAGGGTAGATTCTACCTTTCTACCCGGGACTACTATTGGAGCAACTCATTGGGTTGCGTATGCGATGACGAAAGGTATCTCTGTTTCGTATAGTTTCCGGCGTCCGCTGATCTAACATTGCATAGGCCGGGTTCGTGTAATTTCGCGTTCCAGCGGCGATCGCACCCTTCTTCAGCTCCCTCAAGTATTTTCTGCCGCAACAGCCGTGACTGATATGGCGGTTTTCGGGAATCGCCTCGCGGGGGTCACCTCTGATGGAGGATTTGTGGTTTGGGAGTTGCCAGAGATGATTACGGATGACGTGCCGTGCGTGTACCGGCGTCTATTTGAATGACTGAATTCTCACTCATTAAATCACTCTAGTGGTAAAGTCTTGTTATGCGTCCTGCCAGCTATCGGGTCGGATGCGTTGCACTCTGTGAAGTGGCACCCGAAGCAAGAAGACACGATGGCGGTTGCGTCTGAGACTGCAGTTTATCTGCTCAATGTCACAGAGGCATCCACAATTTTTGGCGGAGAGCCAATTGACCAGATGGATCTACAGCGTATTGGTCAGAATATCTCATTACCTTCAGTGAGTTGTCAATGTCGCTATGATAGGAGTACTCGTCCTAACGTGTTCTTCAGCCGCTTGTGGCGTTTGATTTTGATGTCCTCCATTCCGCCATTGCCACTGTTTCCGAGGACTCAACACTAACATACTGGAGTCCTCGCGATAAGGTGCCCTTTTGGTCCCAAAAGATTCGGGGTGATGACGCGCCTTCCTCAATCACATTCGTCGACGGTGGCTTGGTCATCGGGCGTAAACACGGGACGCATTTCCAGCTGTTACCCAGTATGGGTAAGAACGTCTCGGCGACTATCAAGTTTGTCAACGGGGATCGCGAGGATAACGAAATGTTCGGCCATGCCAACTACGACTCAAAGATTCAGACGCTGTGGGTTGCAAACAATCGTCGCGACAGTATGATTGCTTTCAAGATAGGATTTGAAGCGACTATGGCTTCATCGGGCAATGATGAAACTCGTGGCTACTTTGAGCAAGTTGTAGAATTTGCTGGGCCAAAGCCTACTATCCACTTCGTCATTCTCACGCCAGACGCTGATCCTACAGGGGATGAGGCCCATGCTGCTTGCGTTGCTGCAAAGGTTCCCCCTGGTGAACTTGCTCTTGTCGCCTTCTCTGTCCATTCCACTGGAGTCGACCAGGTTCTCATCCGCAGGGAATGGTTCGATGGAGCCCTCGCCAGTACACCCGCGAAGTTCCCACCTGCAGTTACTGCTCCCCCGTCTCAGCCAATCATCTCCGAGTCGAGAAACTCGCGTCCGGTCCCTCAACAAGTTCCCATTGCTGTTGCTCAGACAACGACTCAAGCACCTGTAGCTCCGTCCGTTGCGCGTATGAGGACGCCCCCTTCTGAAGAAGTTGAAGCTGATATTGGGCGCGATGAGACAAGGGCAGCGGAAGGTCGGGGTAGAGGCAAAGGCAAGAATGTCGGTTGGAGAGATAAGGATGACAACGGCAAAGAAAAGGTTGCTAGGGCATCTGAGTTGTCCTCGAACGAGACTGTCATTGGGACCGCAATGGCAAGGGAAATCAAGAAGATGGAGGAGAATCTATACAGTCGCATTGGCCGTCTAGTAGGAAAAGAGCTTGATAAACAACGTAAGCGATTATTCGCTTTTTTTTGCTTCCATTGCTCTTGTTCTGACCCTCGCTTAGACCAGCGTCTTGAAGAAGTTCGCGCCAATGAGCAAACAGCAGACTTCGCCCGCCAAGAGAAGATACTCAAGCTCATTTCAAACGAACTGACGAAAAACACGACCAGGGTTGTTGAGATGGCCGTTAAGTCTGAAGTGCAGAACTCTGTCTTACCATCTTTGGAGACCATCACCAAGAACGAAGTGAAGTCTGCATTGAACGGACAGATAGCGAAAGGTCTCGGTGACACGATGAACAAAGTACGTCTACGTTATGCTTTATTTTATGTTACTCCGCTCACTAACTATCGTCCATAGGCTCTCCCGAGTGAGATTGAAAGACTGCTCCTCCGTCCGGACGTTTCGAATCATGTTGCACGCACGTTCTCTGCCGCTATTACCCCCGTCATTGAGCGCCATGTGAAGGATGCAATCAATAAGACGCTCATACCTGCTTATACACAGCAATCGTCTGCCATGCATCAGGAGTTGTCAAGGGAGATGCAAGCGGAGATGTTGAATATCAAGAAAGAGGTCATTGCATGGCAGAGCGAAGCTTTACGTGGGCAGGAGGTACGCCCTTTTCACGTTGTCTGGATTCGGCGCTGATCTCGTCCCCACTGTCAGTCCTTGATCAGAGAATTGGAGCAGTCTGTCCGGGCGCTGTCGGATCAAGTGAAGTATCTGAGTGTCAATACCGGAGTAGTTCCACCTGGGGTTCGACATTCTCCTGCGCCCTCTGGAGGCTCTATGGTACCGTTCAGTCAATCGCATACCCGTCAGACGGGTATGCCTGCCAACATGCCGCCCCCGCCTTCGTATGGCCCCCTTCCACCCCAACAGCAACCCCTGCCTCCTGGCATGCATGGCCCATGGTTCCCTTCGGGTATCCCAGCTCCCCAAGCATCTCACCCTGCCCTTCCACCCCCGGCACCGGCACCGCCCGTGCACCATAGCCCTCCTACTCAATTGGAGGAATGGGATGATACCTACCTGGCTGTGTTGGGCACGCAGGACTCCCGTCAGCTGCGCGAGCTCTTGGCAAGATCGAATCCGGAGATCGTGATGCCTTTGAAGGGGCCGATACCACTGTCGCAGGCCGTCATACTGACGCTGGTGCATAGAGTTCGTATACTACATATGTTACACCTGACTCGCTCTGACTAAGAATGCCTATAGTTGGCCGCTGCTATTGGCGAAAGTGCGCCAGTCGACGAATCATTCAAATCTTCTATCTGGTGGCTTCAACGTGCAGCGACCGTGCTTAACACCAACGTCAGTATCTTAGCAACCTGCCTCCTTTCATGCTACTGACGTTGGTTTCGTGTTGCTCAGGATCCACTGATCTCCCCATACATTGCTCGTGTCCTTCCCAATGTCCAATCGATGCTCAACACAATTAAGCAGCGAATTGCCATCCTTCCTGGGGGATCTCAATTGATGGAGACTGCGCGATCTATCGCTGAAATTCAAGACGTTCTCAGTCATAAACCCATTTAAGGCCAAATTGGAAGACTTTCGTTCAAAAATCATGAAAAAAACGGAGAAAATTAAGTATACTCGGTCATTAAGCGACTTCTTGACGGAGCCGTCTATTTTTCGTTGTCTTGTTACTCCAGGACTCTACTTTCGTTCAATCTCAGCTGCAGTGTGCTGGTCATGTCGGTAATATATATTCATGCGCCCACGAAACTTAACGCTCCAATTCACGTCCTATCTTTGGTTGTTTGTTGTGTTGCTGCTTGTTAATCGGTCGATGTTTTTCTGTGCTGCTCCGTACGTACTCTGTTGGTCTCCATCATCACAAGCTGTATCGACTTGTTCATCTTGAAATTGATTTGCACGCATTTTCTTCAAATTAATTACCATTAGCGGCAGAATGTCTTAAACACTAAAATAAACTGTTGAGCTGTGCGGCTCTTACACAGGAGCGATTACGCCAGTGGCCGAACCCTGCGGACATCACGCGCTGTCGGCTGTGACCATAACGAGTTCTACTTGGCACGTCCTCTAAAGTTCAACGACGCTGCTGGATCAGCACTCTCTAGCCAGTGAACGACCTATCCTATCATCACTCTGTTATTTCAATCACCAACATAGCTAGAAAAAATGTCCGGATCTAAAGGATGGTTTAATCTCGAGACTGCAGGGGGCGTCATCCCCGAAACCCAGTTCTTCGAGGGAGACTCGGCCTTCAAATTTCTAGGTCTTACTCGTACGCAAAGGTTGTACGGTCTTGTAGGGTGGTGTGTGTGTTTTCCTGACACCTGGGCCATATATGTTGGATTCCCATTCCCACTGACGTTTCCTTCATGGACTAGCTTTTTTGCCGGCCTTGTCCTTAGCGTCCTCGGTACGATATTCTTGTTTCTAGGTAGTCTAACAACATTTGCCTGTGAGTATCCCTTGGCTATCTATTCAGTCATGTCGGTAACGACGTCGGACGCAAGTGCTTTATGCCCTTGGCACAGTCGTTTCCCTCATTGGGACAGGATTCCTCATTGGCGTGCGTATATGCCTTCCACGTCATTGCCCGTAAGTATTGACTGATACCGCCATGTTTGCTTATGGATAGTTCATGAAACAACTCCAACTTGTATGTACAATGGAATGAATGCGCCGTACGCTTGTTGATCTCAGCCTGTGCAGATGTTCAAGCCTGTTCGCGTCGTTGCAACTATCCTGTTCCTAGTCTCAATCGGTCTCATTTTTGTCGGCGCTTTCGTGTTAAACAGCGGAGTGCGTGGTTGCTTTCATATACACAAAGTCATTTAAGTGACGTCTTGACGCCTCTAGGTCTTATGCATCGGTCAGTCGCTCGGTCAGTCCGTCGTGAAAGACTCATTCTGACCTTTCATGTTTAGTTTTTGTCATCCTGGAATACCTCGCTTTCTCATGGTACTCCCTTTCATATATCCCCTATGCTCGAACAGCTGTGTTGAAAGTATTCGGCATGGCATAACATGTATCAACATTGTCGCAACCTAGCGGTGAGTTCGCAATAGCCTGGGCAGGAGAACTTTGGGTCGGATTAACATGTTCTGGGTGCCGGATGGCTAGGTGCCGTGTTATGTCCTGGACATGTACTACATAAGTAATTTGTGACATTTACGAAGATCGATCCACGGTTCTAGTCTGCTCAAATTTGTTCGTTTGAAGAAATAATGACAAAAAACTCTTCATCATAAAATCTGTACAATGCCCTAAATCTCTTCGTTGCTCAGTACTCAGCAGCAACTAAAGTAACCATCGTCTGCCGCATGATCAAATCTCAAAGATCTAACGAGACAGACTAGATCAAGACGCACTTCATACTCACCCCCTAAAATTATTCTTCTGCTTCCTAAGCTCGTCCATTATGGCGCTTAGAGGTGTGTTGACGTCTGCTTTTGTGGCGACCCTGCAATTGTATTAGTGTGGAGATAATTTCAATTGCTGCTTAGCATGACCGCGCACTTGATATTATCCGAAGTCAGACGCATGAAGGGATTCCATGATTTCTCATCTCCAATTGTGGTCAGCCCCGCTGTTACCTTGCCCTTGCTCACGATATCAGTAAGCCGGGAGAGGTTAGGGTTGGTAGGGTCTACAGCCTTTGCAAACTTGAGGTTTGAATCAGTGTACTCGTGGCCGTTATAGACGACAGTGTCATGTGGGAGAGTGCCAAGGTAAGCCAAGGCAGCATCCATCTCTTCCCCAGTACCTTCGAAGAAACGGCCACAACCAGCTATGAAAAGCGTGTCGCCGGTAAATACGCTCCCACTCTGCGATTTGTTGGACGTGTCTGTCGCATAGTAGCAGATGGAGTCCTGGGTGTGACAGGGTGTGGCAAGACATCTACCATCCTGATGAGACAGCGGCAGCGGTTCCAAAAGGTACTGCACAAACCGAATACGGACTGCATCGCCTACAGTAAATTCGACGCCATCCTTTACGAGTTCGGTCAGTGCGGGGATCTGGCTGCTGCCACCGTATATAGGGACGCCGGGAAAAGTCCTAGACTGTTAACGATATGGTTCAAGGGAACGATGATCTAGTCGAGAGACACTAACAAACTCCTACGTGAAGGACGGCCATCAAACATGAGACTTCAAGGTCGGTGTATTAGGAACTTACGACGTTTCCCCCACTGTGATCGTCATGATGATGAGTCGTGATAGCGGCGACAATCTGGACACCAAGTTGATCGGCAGCAGCTTTGACCTTTGAGACAGTGTACGGATCCACAGCGGCAGCCTTGTTTGTGGTCTCATCTATCAAGAGATACGCATAATTGTCCTGGCGAACGGGAACTGGAAGGACCTTCATGTTGCGAGGAACTGAAGACGAGAAAGACCTGGTGCTATGACCTGTGAGAGCTGCCCGGGAGATTGTCAGCAGCTGTTGACAGAACATCATGGCCTGGCCAGGTTCTGCCGGGTTAAGGTTTTAGTCGCCACAACAACAGACGATCACATGGGTGGCCTTGCAGGTCATATTGAAAGTGCTTGGACGTGCGGACGACGCTGTGGAGATTTGTGGCAGACTATGAGGAAAAGTACAAGCGGTGAATTTCGAGGATACATACGCATACGATGATACAGGTACAGGTACAGTATCACTGTGACTTAGGTTTCTTCCTCGGTACAGCGTGAAGAGCTCCAACTCTTATCATATGGCTGATGGAATTGAAACTTGTATGTTATAGTACCAGGCAGTTTTCCGACACGGATACCCTCAGACATCTACGACAATTCATTTCAGACTACACCATATTGGTATCGGTCGTCTCACCCACGGCCTGGGTATATCTGATGTTTCCTGTTCGTCAGTCTTGATCACAGGTATCGAGCGAGAAGCCCGAGGACTGCTTGAATAGGCAAGTGAGTATGTTCATAGCATCGTGCATCAGCAGGAGATTCTACAGTACCTTCATCTACGTGGGTCACCCTGACTCTGCACTGCCCGACTTGACGGAAGGTTCGCACAGCGATTTGATGGTCTGCTTGTGTACACTGCGGATTTCAAGATGGATAACCCCGGTGACCCGGATTTAATTTACTCATCTTTATTACATTGTCTCTGCGAATTGCAACGCATCCAGTAGTCCACGACAGCGGACTTGTTCTTGTTTAGCATAGATTAGGGGCCGTATTGTCGCCTTAGTGTCAAGCCTGTACAGCAGCAGGCTGTGCATGACCATTTTATAGGCTCCTTTGCCAGTGCCTGTCCTTTATCCAGTGCAGCCCTTTCTCTTTCTCACATGTTCCGACGTCCTGACCGTGATTATCTATATTATCATCTTGTAACCTATCAATCCTGTTGGTCTCTGGCCCTCTGTTGCATCCCTACACGAAGGCCTGGTATCACTGTTTCTCGTGGTCAGATTCAGGTTTATGCGAAGAGTGACCTCACCAATTCATGTATTTCCAGCGCGCAGTCACCGCGAAATTCAGGCCCCCGGTTGCTGAATTGAGCCAAGACGATTGCAACTCATCCTGGTGAGAACTCCACCCTACCACTGCTGCTCAATACCTTAACATGCTTATCTGCGTAGAACAACGGTCCTGACGGTCGCTCATAATCCCTGCACATGATATCTATTCCATTTATCCACCCCTGCTGAACACATCTGCGCATGTCCACCATATCCTTTGTCACGCCGATCGACGTGCCAACGAGCACTGTAACAACCGGATCCAAGTCACCTGCGGGGCATGTCGAAACTATCATTGGCTCTGCAGTCGGCGGTGTAGTTTTCGTCGTGATGATGGCCTTCCTCGCCCTCATACTGCGGCAACGTGCCAAGCGGGAGCGACAGATTTTACCGTCATCCGAGCTCAAAGTGCTGACCTCTCTGGAGCAGTCAAGGCCCATACTTCGTGACTCTTCTATTTCTCAGCACCTTTCAGAATCGTCTGCAAGGTTAGATATATCCTCTAGGCCGCAACTCTTCATGCACCATGAATATCCCGATGTTGGACGAGGTCGCGAACCTCGATAAGACAAGACCTCCAATATACTAGTGGAGACATGTTTTACCAGCCACATAATGGCATGTTTTCGAGCCCTTCACTTCGTGACAAATCTGACATTGCAATTGCATGGATCGTGCAGGAGGGTAAGAAACTTAAAACACACGGATGGAATCGGTGGATTCCTTTGGTGACAGCATCCTATATCAATTACTAAGCAGGGCTTGAACGACGTTGCCGACTCGCAACTGCTTCAAATCGGTGTATGTCTGCATCATCATCTTAGCGCCTTATCTCCATGCTCCATATTATCTCAACTCACCTCGCCGGTACCAACGAAAATGATTGGCTGCCCAGTGACATAGGTCATCGATAGCGCGGCCCCGACCTGTCTCATGTTTTCAGCACAACAAGTGATACTCACAGAGTGAATCGCACCTTATCGTCAACCGTGTCCCACTTCGTAACTAACATGCCATCAATCCCACGACCCTTTCTCACCTCAGCACCGGAAGAGAAGTCTCGCAAAGCCCGGTCAAACTTGGAAAGTTGATCTACTGCCTCGTTGCCAACGAGCGCTTCACCGACGAAAATGATCTTGTCGGGGCTATTCACAGCAACGAGCTGCAGGAATTGTTAGAATTAGGAACTGCGCGCCACACAGATAATACTTGCTTTTGCCAAGGCTCGCATTAAAGGCTATCACAGTGATCAACATAGCGTCTTACGAATAGGCTGAAAGCCGCATACCTCATTGTCCTGCATGCGACCAGCTGTGTCGATAAGCACGACATCGAAATCATTATCCCTGGCTGCAAAGGGGTATGTTAAGGGCTGATAGAGATGAAGACCTTTTGGTGGAGCTCACCATACGCGATAGCCTCCTTTGCTATGCCAGCAGCATCCTTCCCGTAGCCTCTCTCATAGAGTTCGACTCTGCCTTTGCTATCAGTGGCACCGTCAATACCCAGCATACTCAGGTTTCTGACATGCACCCGAAGCTGCTCTACGGCACCACTTCTGTAAGAGACGTCAG
Source organism: Albatrellus sp. MG142 (assembly GCA_003314695.1). Classification (NCBI taxonomy): domain Eukaryota; kingdom Fungi; phylum Basidiomycota; class Agaricomycetes; order Russulales; family Albatrellaceae; genus Albatrellus; species Albatrellus sp. MG142. Next base: position 35,825 of record QLPM01000199.1, read on the forward strand.
CCAAGTCTTCCACTCGAGACACGCAGATGAACTCGATGCGCTCTCATGGCGAGAACCATCTCGGTTGGTTTCATCCGATGACGCACCGGAATGTGTCACATGCAGCAATCAAAACTCTGAAACCGTTCTGGATGAGCCAGAAGCAGACTTTCGATAAGTTTGTGCTTTTCCCGACTCCATTGACCCCCACAAACGTGATGGCGTATGGCAACCGCTGCTGAGTCGAAGGTAAAGGCGACGACAACTTGCTGCGGATTGACAGTAGAAGGTCAGTAGACGTCTTCGGTGTCAATATGCGGGTGATCGAGCTTGAGAGAGCCTGTCGAACAGCAGCGCTTGTTGCTGGAGTAGAATAGTGAGACCGCGGCTGCCAACAGCAGTAAGATATTGTAGCTTACTTTGGAAGCCGCCCACTTTTTTGCCGACCAAGCTCTCGCCCACGCCTTCACAGACTTTCTCCGCAATATCCTTAGCAACATTCTTTTCCATCAAGTGCTGTTTCATGGCATCCAAGACAGGCTTCAAGTCCGCCTCGCTGAGTACCTTGGATCCAGTAAGTCGAGCGAAGATTGAGCTGAGAGCACCCAGGGAGCCGGTGGAAGAAGCCTTCACGCTTGAGGAACTACTAGCCGAACTGAGCGCTTGGGTGATAACGTCGTCCGCATCGTCGGACTTCGTACCCAACTCCCAGTCCTTGATCTCATAAATGCCATCCTGAGTGCGATGACCGAGAGATGACTTGTCGACAAGGGCTTGCAAGTCCAAGGATCCGCCCAAAGAACTCTCCGCATCACTGGGCTTGTCGTAACTGAAATCCAGTGATGCCATGTCGACTTCGGTGGGGGCTTCGTCTCCCCACTTGCGCTGAGCTTTCCCCTTCAGCCTACGTTTGACAGCAGTATCTGAACTGTAACCAAAGATTAATAAGAAATAGATTACCGGCTGCAAACAACAGACTATGTACGCACTCAGAACCCGGATAGCTCTCCCTTCCGCTGCCAGACTCCGTTCGAGACACTGCTCTGCCTCCACGTCTGCCTCCTCTGCCTCGCAATCTGTTCTTCAGAGCTTGGACATTTCTGGAAATTTGCTGTTCATCCACAACAGCAGGGGCTCCCGAAGGAACTGGCAGGAAATTAGATTGAGAACATATGGCAGGCCTAGCCTGACTCACTCGTGTCTGGGTCATCACGGGCAGGGATGGGATGATCCACATGTGCCCGTGCAACAGGACGCAACCGAGATTTGCGATCCTGTATTGCACCTCAGTAAGTTTTTCTGTGACCGAAAATCATTTGCACGTACCTCGGCTGCTTTCTCTTCCAAGCCTCTGAGCAGCTTGTCGAATATGGCGTCCCATCCTTCAAATGCCTTGGCAAAATTCCATGAGATGGCTGTGGAAGCATTGTTGGTTATCGCTGACTTGTTCACAGCATGTAGCGATGCAACGAAAGCGGCCAGGAAAGGTTCGAACAGCTTGACGAAAATTGTCTTCAAGGTAGCCAACAGCTCGTCGACGTATGTGAGTTGCAGGATCCGTTGGTAGGCAACCTAGTTGAAGCCGTGAAACAGGGAAGCAGGAATGATAAGATGACGAACGACAAAAATGAGTTCAAGTTCATTGACAAATGTCCATTTCACAGCATAGCCATCTTTCTCATACTTTTCTTCAGTAGTACGACCCTCGATGAGAGCTTCACGGATGAGAGAGTTTACAGGAGACGCGGATGATGAGGCTATATGCGCAGTCGCAGGAGTGAATGAGCGAGACCACAACACGACACCACCTACAGTAGCCCATAAGATTAATTGGACATTGTAGTGGAGGAGAACAAGAGAACGACCTTTGTGAGATATTGAACAGTGGTCAAGCATGTTAGCAGTCGAGCTTCTGGAGTTTAGAGAGTAGAATATGTTGCTACGGGCTGTCGTGTGCGGTAAGCGCGTGTCGATTCGGAGTTGGCTCCATCAAGTGTGGGCGCCATTGTGGTACATTGCATTTAACATTACAGTAATAATGTGGTCCAGCATTCAACAAGCGATGATAATCGTCTCAGGTTATTGCCACTGGACGTATGGAAAGTACTTTCATATACTGGGTGAACCAACTCAACTTGGCCAGTATACAAGAATGCTGATTAATATCGGAATACGTACATGCTCCTTAGCCATACTTGAATTAAAACCATCCTCCACTGATTGACAGGGCTTAAGGAATAGAGGATGCCTCCGTAGGTCACCTACGGTCAAGCCTAGTAATAACATTCTACTCTAGACTTCCGAGCTATGCTCCTCTAGCCACTTACGAACCTCCTTCTTTCCTACCATCCCACTTATTCTGAGCATGTCCTCAGGATCCCTATCTCTGTATAATCGCATAATATAGCCACACACGCTCCAAACGTCTTCCCAGTCAGCATCAAAAAGCTCCCACCAGCAGTTATGTGGCGCGGAAGGAAGGGACAGTCCAAGAAATCGAGTGGTAAGAAGGATCGCAGCACATACAATTGTAGGGACGGCATATAGCGCATATACTGGTGTTTGTAGTCTGGAGAACGGTAGTTTGGTAAGTCAGAACGTAAGTAAACAACCGACAAGACTCACGCGTCATTAAGGTAACCCCAAGCTTTCGAGACGGCGTCTTCACGAGTGGTCAAGCTCAGTAGCCTCATGTAATTGACAAGCGTGTCATAAGGGAGGACCACTTGCACGTTGAAACCAAGACGCTTGAGAATCTGCATCTCGGCCACGACAAGCGCGTCCTTAAAGTCATAAAAAGTATTGCCGAAGTAACTCATAGGTTGGTATCTGAACTCGGACGTTGGATGGGCAGAAGTTGGTGCAGCGGTGAACACAGCACGTTGTAAGAGAAGGTCGAATACATTGATGAGATCGCGCATCCTTAACGCGCATTCTTCCAGTTTAGAAGAAAGATAGAGTGCCCCCATGCCAATGTCCTACAAGAGGCAAGAATGGCACGGCAGTCATCAGCCACGAAAAGCGTAACATACCGCGATTCCATATTGCTTCAACGAACTGATGTAGTAGAATCTTTGAAATAATATCTGTGCATGAGCAACAGCTACTTGCTTCCTGCTCGGACATGAGCCCAAAGTAGACCAGATGCGAGACGGACTTCGTACTGTTTCAGGAGAACCCCAGCTTGATGGATGAGTCTGCAGCCGTAGGCACGAAGGTCCTCCTCAAGATCATGCGGAATGCCATCCTCAGCAGAAGGAGACTTCTGAATTTGAGAAAGAGAGGCGAGGGGATAAAGTGTGGAGGACATGACGGGAAGTGTCAAATGGTCAAATGCCAAACAGGTTGCAACACAAGCTCGACGCGGTCTAATGCCTACTCCTCTTTGTTGCCTGCAGCTCAACGATTTCCTGTTCAACCCCTCTACTACATCCAACTTCTTTCAGTTAGCTTGAGATACCTGTAACTGTCTGTCCTGGCGCATGATGTCGGGTCTACCTCCTAGACCAGATTTTACACCCTTACCACCTCGTCACACCCCAAGCTATTACACTCCGCGTCCCATGGGTCCACCACAAGACCGTCACAACAGAGATCGACAGCCATCGTCTCGATATACTCCTAGGTCCCCTCCCCGAACGATACACGTTATCGCTGACTCGTACGTTCCGAATCGAGAGTCTCCCAGGTACCGAGATACTCAAAGAACTCGAGAACGAGAGCACTCTGACGAGAGGGTTCCTCGTTACAAAGACCCAGATAGAGATAGAGACGCAGAAGGAAGATTCAGGGAGTATCCAGACAGAAGCAGGGACTACGGCAGAGACAGGGACTGGAGAACTCGGGATGACGATAGGTCATATCGGCGGGACATCTATCGAGCCTCTGGTTATCGACGCGATTATGAACGAGATCACTATCGAACTCGTGACTACAAGCCAGGACTGTCAGGCAAGCAGCGTGCGCCTCTTTCAAAATCGAGGTCGAAGTCGAAGTCGAAGTCGAAGTCGAGGTCAAGGTCAAGGTCAAGGTCAAGGTCATGGTCTAGGTCGAGGTCGTTCTCAAGGTCGAGGTCTAGAACTAGATCAAGGTCACCTCCCCGGCGCGCAGGCGAGTCATTCATAACCCAGTTCTGTGATTGCATTCTTTGACCATCGCTCTATTGCCTTCTACAGCTTCTATTTTGTCCGACTCTCGCACCCGATGGAGGTCTTCCCGTTCACCCAGACAGAAGTCACCTAGCGAGCGAAGTACCTTGGACAGGCGAAGTAATTTGCCTCGCAATCTTCCAAAAGCGGACTACAGAGGTTTTAACAACAAGGAAATCGTCGTAAATGATCCATTATCTGTGCCATCGAATTCAGGTCACTCACACACCGTCGTTACTCATGGTAAGGACCGCAACCATATAGGTACTTCTTTCATTGTAATTATGTACCATGTGCTCACTTTGATGCGTAAGAAGCTTCGCCCACGCAAAGGCGGAGTCGCAGCCCTTCACCTCGCGTCTTCGCTGCATATCCTGCAGTGCCCCAACCTGACCTTCCTCCATCTCCTGTGAAAGCCGAGCCCATTGACGAAGCGAAGGTGCCAAGCCCGTTACAACATCTTTCGGCCGACAAAGGTAAAGCAAAAGAGGATGTGGACGCGGATGACGATATGATGAAAAACCACCCACCTTCACCGGCAGACAATGGAGACACAGAACAACCATCTTGGCGCCGCTCTCACTCTCCGCCTACCGGTCCTCGATACCACCTCAAAGTTCCGACCGGTCTCTCTGCAATGTCGTCAGGCCCCCCTACTCATCCCAGTCATTCCTCCAAATCTGACTGGGCGCGCAGATATCCGCTGACTGTTTCGATGCACGACCGTGATGCCTTTCCGACCCACAGTCCTCAGCTGCCGCCCATACCACAATATAAGACTAGAATTGCCATTCACCCAGATATGGTGGGAGAGGTATGACATACTTGCAGATTGAATGACCTTCTTTCATACTCAGACCGCTGGTATGATAGATGTCGCGTCTACATGCCACTCGGGCGAATATCATCACTGAAGTCAATCAGGCTATTAAGACATCCAGGCGTGCGTTGCATGAACTGGACATGGCCGCCATAGACTTGCGGGCTGCTGAGCAGCGCCGAAAGGTCGCAGACATGCAGCTGGAGAAAGCGCGTGCCGGTGTGTTGGGAGTGGATGCCGTGCCCACAGAATGGTCATACAGTGGTAGCTAGCCATCTGTTGACACGTCAACATTAATGCCGCCGAGCCATCACGTCGGTAGTATGTTGTTATTCGACAGCCACATACGCTGGAGATGAGGAGTGGATACCAGAGACAGCGATATATGGGATCTACATGATTAAAACTTAGGTATAGGTCTACATTCCATGTAGGTCCGCGTAGGATCCATGGGCAGGGCGCAGAAGAAACCGTTGGCCTGAGAAACGGGGGATGCAAAGACAGCACGCCTGCAATGAGCTAGATTCTCCTGTCTGCATGCAAACGTACCTGCATCGCTTCGAACAGCTTTTTGGACTGCATCTGCAACTGATGAGCACGTTAGAATGAGTTGCAACCGCACGGTATGTGCAACGTACGGTGATGCAGTCGCGACCCTTCTCTGCGTGTGTGCCCTCCCTGCAGATCTCGGACTGTGGGGAGTCGCGCTCGCTATCGAAGGTGTATCGCGACCCAGGATCTTGCTGCAAGAGCAACTCAGAAATGGGAAAAAACACGATGAGGGCGAAACATACGGAAATGAAGTCCTTGAGCGTTTCTTGCGGGCTCTTTGAAGGCATGGTTTTCTGAGAACCTGTCGAATTCACTCTGCAGAGCAGTTTCCGAGAAGAGTGTCATGACGTAGAGCTGTTTTAGCTGATGTAAGCTATGCGATCTCCAGCGCCAGTGTCCAACTTCGAGTCGCGCAGTATTAGTATGCACATGCATATATGCTATATTCAGTGAAATATTAGTCGACTACAAGTCAATGGACCAAGCCCAGCTCATCAGTGCAAGCGGGCCTCGAGATATTAATGCTCTGAGTTATGCGATAACATATTGTGATACAGCTTATATAAGTACTCGGTCGGCCGCGCAAGGTACAGCATATTCTCACATAGCAAATATTCTACGGGTTGAGTCTGATATATCGCTTTTATGGTCAGCTGAATACTCAGGGATAAATATACTGTCGATTCAAGGTTACGTTACGTCCAGATAAGCCACGAAACAACATGCTATTGCTTCACTACTGCCGATGGTGCATCTCTACCAGCCACGGCCCGCCATACGACCGCCCTTCAGGTTCGCATCGCTAGAACACGGAGATCAGTATCTTCCAATGATTACAGATGAGGCTGAGGCTTACATCGACAGGCCCACCATGGGAGCGCCCAGGTCTTCCGAAATCTGTCGTCGGCAATGAACAGCCAGCTTCACTATCCACGAATCAAGGTGACTTACCTCGGCAAGGATTTTTGGGTTATTGAAGTGTGTGACCTGGTGACCAAAAGTCAGACCACCAGCGGAGACATGAGACATGAATGCTCACGGCCTGTACGATAGCTCGTGCTCGCTTTGCAGGGTCGCCGGACTATCTGCATATTAAGCCGCAACCCCAAAATGGGATGGTTAGGATGAAACACACGTGGAAAATACCAGAGCCAACGAAGACTGGAGAGTATGTGAAATCAATAGAGTAGGACGTCGTGCACTGGGGTCCCGGCTCACCTCCATCACAGCCGAGCTGCATCATGAGCGCGGCGTCAGCTGTCAAGGTCCAAGAGGTCAGTCAAAGAGCCAAGACATTGGACGAGACCCGCACCAGGAGTAGCAATGCCACCAGCCGCAAAGTTAACGACGGGCAGACGCTTCAGCCGCGCCGTCTCCTTCAATAAATGGAACGGTGCCTGGATCTCCTTCGCGTATGCGAAAAGCTCTTCCTCGCTCATGACGCTGACCTTGCGGATCTCGCCTGCCGTGGCGCGCTGGTGGCGGACTGCCTCAACGACATTGCCTGTGCCCGCCTCGCCCTTCGTACGGATGAATGCAGCGCCCTCTGAGATGCGACGCAGGGCCTCTCCAAGGTTGCGCGCGCCACAGACGAATGGCACCTTAAACGCCTGTTTGTTGATGTGGTGTTCCTCGTCTGCAGGGGTGAGCACCTCGGACTCGTCAATGTAGTCGATGCCGATGCTCTGCAGGATCTTTTGTGCAGCACATTGTACAACTGATCAGCCTCGCCACCAAAAGCAATGAACTCTAGGGAGCCCAGCGGGACACATACCTGCGCCTCAACAAAGTGCCCAATACGCACTTTCGCCATCACGGGGATGGTCACAGCACTTACGATCGATTTAATCATGTGAGGGTCGCTCTATACAAATTAGGGCGCGTTAAGGCAAGGTCGCAGCTGCTCGCAGCATATCGGACTCGCCATCCGAGCAACCCCTCCCTGGGCACGGATGTCGGCGGGCACGCGTTCCAGTGCCATAACCGCACACGCCCCTGCCTCCTCTGCAATTCGAGCCTGGGCAAAGTCGAGATGATATATGAGCAAAGCTGAAACGAGTGGCGTTACGGCAAGCCCACCTGCTCCGGGTTCACGACGTCCATAATGACACCGCCCTGTTGCGATACGCTACTTTAGGATCAAAGACCCCAGGCTTCTAATCACCGCACCTTAAGCATCTGCGCCAGACCCGACTTGACCTTATTGCATTACAATACAGCAGCGCATGAGATAGGCATCGATATGGATAGAGGTGTGCGCAGATCCATACCCCGAATGTGCCCAGATTGCTGCTTCCACTTTCTTTGGTTTGGCTGCGTGTAGGCGCATTCACGGTGGATGTGCCTCCCGCAGCACCTAGAGGAGGCGTCTGAGAAGGTGTTGTCATGATTATAATGAAGATAAGCTTTTCTTTGTTGCGATGAATGAAGAAGAAAAAAACAGAGAGGAGACGATGAGTCGGAGAGGAGAAAGATAAAACAAAAGATTACGATTAGTACTGACCGGATCGGGCATCCGCGCGGGCCTGCCCGGGTCGAGGTTACCGTCTACTTATCTCCCAGATACATCTAGGATGGTTTCATGATTATGGGCAGTGCCCCCAAGTAGCGCAAATATCTGCCTGCCAAATGCACACACGCTCTTACGTGCTATATATTTAGGAGGTCCTGACCTGATACTCCGAAGCACCAACGTATATCAATCTATCAATGTTCAGCTGACGTATCTGGACTCCGGTTCCTTCTGGGCAACATCGTGCATAGGCGTCAATCTAAAGACAATGGCCCGGGAAATATGAATGCACTGGCGGACAAATGAAATCGATGTAGTCACATCGCTCTGATCTCAGCCGCACCGCTTCACCTTCTATCGGTCCTTCCTAGTCCCGCGAGCGATCCTTTCTTTGGCTCGTTCCAGACCATACGGGGACGCGTTCTCTCTCGCTCCATACTTCTGTAGGGCGCAAGGGCCCTCAGACCGTCTTCTGGTGGCCAAGGCGCGGCCATATGCCATGCTCTCTGTGGACGCAAGACATGTTTCGAAGGTTTCGGCGTCGGCGCGGGGCCCTACATGGAACGCGCATCTGACACAACACTCGCATGAAATCACTGAGGCTCCCCACGTCTCATGTCGATGCGAATCACGCACAGATGACAAGCCATGTGTTACAGCATCAAGGACGGAACAATAGGAAGCGAACGCAACAGTAGGTCATGTATCATGCCTGCTCTCATTACACGTGTCTGCCCGGGTGCATACACCACTGGACTGTATTGTAATGGGTGGGCGTAGGGCTCTTCGCATTGCAGCTCTCTTTTTGCGACGCGCACGGCGCACGCACGCACGTCTTGTTGGATTTCATCGTTCCTAAGCAGCTACATCGCGGATACTTAGTCAGCCCATCGTGTCAATGAAACGACAAGAAGCACGGATATGATCATGACTGGGCCATGTAATTGCCAGTTGTCGTGAAAAGAGCAGACGATGACCTTGTTAGGCCGTGCAATGAGCCATGAAAACCAAAGATGGCGAGGACAGACACCGGTTACCAGACCCACCACGGACTCTATGTGCCCTTGGCTGTACCTATAGAAGGAGTGACAGACAGCGCGCGAAGAGGGTCAGCATGGGAAGGACACCAGCGAGGGAACTTCGGATAGTCAAAGGCCATGCGAAGTAATGTGGGTATCCACCATATAACATGCTGCAAGGAAACCTGTATTCATTTACCGCCGATGATACAGCCTTGGCAATGGATACTCCAGAACCTTCGTCCGTACGAGCACGAGTACGCTAATAGCAGGGATGCATGGTGTTCACAATAGCGCCTGTCACATATAATGTTCTTCGCAATTGTGCATCCTCATTGGAGCGTGTTTCCGTGACGTTTATGAGAAGCGGCAGAGATCAAATTGTGTCTATTCCAGTCCGAGTCACAACACTTATCCGGAGGCTGTCTGACAGAAGAAAGCAGACGACAGGCCCGACCAGCGCCCGAATTTGATGGTTGACACTAATCATATATCACGGCTGTTGTGTGAGGAAATGATGAGGGCTAGCTCCTCAGGCGGCCGCGGTGCACTGTGGTCAAATGAACACGGCCTACGAAGGGCTAATTCTAGGATGAAGGGAAGACGACAGATGGGGATGAGTACTGTAAGATGAAGCAGACGGTGCTGATACGAATATAGTGCGGACAGCGGGTAGTGGTGGCTGCGGATGCTTCTGGTATTCAGAAGCCGTTGGAGTTGAGCCATTGGACGACGTTGTATTTCCAGTTGCCGCTACCTAGGACGACGTGTCTTGATCGGATGATGTGGAGTTTGAGACGCTGTGCCTCCGGTGAACCTGGAGGGAAAAGATCTCTTATCATATCATGTGCAAAGGCCTTGTAAAAGGGATGATTGATATGGATTAGTGGGGAAGGAGAGGAGGGAGTGGCGGCCGACCTTTACGTTTCCTTGCACGTTCCTGACGAGAGTGAGGGTGCGGGTGCCACCATTGCGGATGTCGGTGTACACGGGGAAGGAGCCACGGGAGGTTCGAGGGACGAAGTACGGACGGCGAAGGGCGTTGTTGGGAAGGGGGGCACGCGGAAGGGGGCGGCTAGCCGGAATAGAAAGACGAGGAATGGAGGAGAACATTGGGTTGGGAATGAGATCTGGCGAGATAGGTGCCGGAGACGCGTGAGCAAAAGGGGAAGGCACGCGCAGAGCAAGAGAGATCCGCGTGTGCAGGCAGGGATGTGAATGCGATCGGAAATTGAAAGAGCAGTGGCGGGACCGCCATGTCAACCTCCACATCGTGCCAAGGCCGAGCATCCCTTATATACCCCCCCCTCGTCCCCTCCCCTCCTGCCCTCC